>JARKHS020008375.1:0-99604 GCA_030143305.2 Amblyomma americanum
CCTGGTAATGGCGCCGCATCAGTTTCAGTGTATCGGCGGACAGCGAACCGCGCGATAAGGGAAGGGATAAAGGAGGAACTGAGAGAAGGAAGGAAGAAAGAGGTGCCGTAGTGGAGACTCCGGAATAATTTCGACCATTTAAGGATCTTTAACATGCAATGAGATCAAACAGCACAAGGGTGCCTTAGTGTGTCGGCTCCATCGAAACGCGGCCGCCGAGGTCGGGTGCGAAACCGTGTTGTCCGGATCAGTAGCCCAGCGCCCTAACCACTGAGCCATCCCGCCGGGTCAAATTAGAACAAGATTGCGTCGAATTAGAACAAGATTGCGGATCTTCGCGTAATTGTAATTGGCAGACTTTCGCGGGAGCATACTCAGGAACACTACATTGAGATTGTGCCTTTCCTGAATCCTGATGTGCGTACGAACATCAGCGGGTGCTCAACCACGAGGGAACGCTATCCCATTTCACTCTTATGGCGGTGCTTAAGAGTCAACTTTTAACGAGACAGCGTTAAGGAGCTCGTGTCGCAGAAAAGCCGGTGTCGTCGGCGTCTTTGCCCGTGAGCGAAAAATGACCCATCTCGGTGGACACCTGAACCGAGCCATGAGCGAAAGGATTTTTCTTCCCATACGGCGCAGTCGGGGGTCCAGAGAAAATTTTGAGCCAGGCGTCATTTTCTTTTCTTAAAAAAGATTTGCATCTCAATTCCCTTCTCTTATGGCCGGGTCCGGGTGTCTACTGAGACATGTGAGACAGGCGTCCTTTCTTTTCCTTAAAAAAATTATTTTCATTTTCGTTGCCTATTGCCCTGTTCCGGTGTCCACCAAGATACGTTTCCTTTCCTTAAATTGTCCAGGCAAGGGGTTGCACCGATGGACGATGGTGTTCCGTTGATTTCTTGACAATGCTGCAACGCGCTGTCTCGTCTTCCTCTTAAAGGCGAAACTGAAGAGCCTCCAAATTTTTGTACACTGTCTGGTGAGGCAGCTGTAACTGCACATTTGTACTTATACATGAGATAACTTTCACATCAGGTTTTTTTGGCACTAGCTACTAAAGAAACAATCAAGGGCCACTGTGGTGCGTAGCAAGGTGCATGGAACTCGAGGCTAAGCAACTATTCTTAACTTCTTAGAAATTAGCCTCACATAATGCGTTTATGATTAGAAAATTTATGTGAAGATGCCGCTGCAGTGGCTAAATGGTTATGCATGGCGCTCGGATGCTGACCCGAAAGAGCCGGGTTCCATTCCGAAATTCGACCGCTGCAAACGGAATCGAATGCGGAGGCAGTTACTATAGCGATCGCCTACTTAAAAAGAAAAGCAAAAACCGTAGTAAGCGACAGTGGGACAACTATTCAAAGTTTTGCAAGAGGCAGGATATCTCCTGAAGCGGCCAAGATCCTAGCCATCAACCACTGGATAGGAAAAATCAGCTAATTTGGACACCCGCGCAATCCGCAGTCCATGATCACGAGGCTGTTCATGACCTAGTCTGAGTTCTCTACTTCCGGATAGCCGTAGAGCGCTCCGAACACTGAGGGAAAGAGGAGCGTCTGACAAATTAAGGCCAGATTGTTGACTATTATAAAATGAGACGCAGCTTGGTGCCCCTACCAGACCCAAAATTAAATAATAGAGAAGTAGCGTGGGGACCGCAACAAACTAATACCGTCATGAACCTGGTCTGGGCGTTTCACGAGCTACGGGAGCTTAGTGAGTATGATGAGTGCAAGCACTGTGGGGCGAGAGAGACCCCGGACAACACAAATTGGGCGTGCTTAAATGCGCATGAGTGGGACAAACTATAGTAAGTAGAGAGGCCTAGGAGTTCGTGCTGTGAATCCTGGACCATATACCTTTCAGCGACGCACCATCCACCTGGTGCAAGAGGCCGCAACAGGCGAAGGGCTGCCTGCCAGCTTCTAATCAGCGCTCTCTTTCTTGGCCTGTGTGCGTTTGCGCTGGTGGACCACCATTATGCATGAACACCAACTAGCCCAATCTGCAGTTCTTCTAGAGCCTCTAATCCGCGGGCGCACGACTGCCCTTTTTTCCGAGGCCTGCGGGCCGGGGGCGGTGGGGGAGGGGGAGGGGAGGTGTAATTTTTTCTTCTGGATGTTAGAAGTTTTTTCAATCAATCAATCAAGACCCGGAGTATAGTCCTGGATTATCGACGATGAATCGGTATTTTCCATTACCTCGACCGAGCGACTGCTCGAACTGGGGATGCACAACACGTGGCCAGAATTGGCGGAGGCAGAGAGACTAAGTACAATCGAGACGGGTAGGGTGACCCTTGAAAAAGTGCGACGCAAGCGAGTAACTGGGATTCAAACCAAATTGGAAATTAGTAGAGAAAGAAGGAAAGCCTTGGCAGTGGCTCATTGTCTAGAGACATGCACAGAGAATTTAATGTAGAAAGAAGGGCCAAATGAGCCGAGGCTCTTCAGCGAAAGTTTGATGATATGGAAGCGAAGGGAAGTCGCTTTTGTCGATGCGGCGAGTGGCATTACGGATACGGCGGTAGTGTGGTAGTCGACGGCTTCATAAGCTAATAAGTTAATGAAGCCTGTATGGGCATACGACGTGTACCCAGAGCTGAGGTTGCATGATAGATGTACATACTTTGGGGCGAGATAGACGCTCGAACACAGAATTTGGGAGTGGCTAAATTATCCCAGGGCGGACGAAAGTAGTGATAGAGAAGCCTGGGAGACCCTGCTATGAAGCCCGGACTATGAGCTCTAGCGCACCACCGTCCATATGGCGGAAGAGGCCGCTACCAGTCAAGAACAGCAGCCAGCATCTAACCGCGGACGCGCAACTTCGCGACTACCAAGCCCGCGTGCCAGGGGCCAGGACAAACCTCTTTTCTGATAGAAATAAAAGTGCTTCAATCAATCAGTTCAGGTCCCTCGCCTACCACACGTCTACAACCTCCACATCGCACTCATTCCCCGAATCATGTCGCCATTGATTCATTCGGAATGCAGGGATGCCCGAGTTCCACGCATTGATACACAGTCGCGCTGTAGCACGCACGGAAGGTTTCCATACGTGGATCACTCGGTGCTACAGCCCAGCTCATACCGTCCCCTTGCTCCCCTGCCCCACTGACTTCTACCAGCTGTCCTCGGTTAAACCCGCTACACGGTATCTGATTAGAGGTCCTCTCGATTGTGCGTGCTGCGATGAATTCGCTCATCTTTCTTCGACGGAACAGTACTTCGTGTACGCTGACTTTAGAGCCGTCCTCCATGTTTTTCAAAAGCGAACCAGACCCTGAATAGACACTCTGAGCTAAATACGGTGCTTTGGAATATGGAACCTCGTAGAGTAACAATAAGATGGACCCCTAAGCATTGAGTTATTGTCGGAAATGAGCAATGTAATCATATCGCCCGCGACGCTAGCAACAGGGCTCCACCGATCCGCTGGCTCACCCAACTGAGTGGCAAGGGCCTTCTGATTCGGCCAGCCATATCGCATTGCAAACTGGAATTAAGGTAGGAGGTCACCGTTATTTCTCCCCCACACCCCCGTCTGTCTATTTCGAAGGCTTATAGCCTTTTTTAAAATCGAGACCAACGCACTCATTTCACCGCCGAGACTGTTTAGTACCGTTTAGACTCCGATCTGTTGTGACCAAACGGTCCTGAATTTTATGCGGGTCTAGCACACTGCATCTTCTACTGACCTTTGCTGCTCAATTTTCACCATTAAAAGTTTTAACCCTATCCGCCGCGGTGGCTCAGTGGTTACGACGCTCGAGTACTGATACGGAGTTCCCGGGTTCGAACCCGACCGCGGTGGCTGCGTTTTTATAGAGGAAAAACGCTAAGGTGCCCGTGTGCTGTGTGATGTCAGTGCACGTTCAAGATCACCAGGTGGTCGAAATTATTCCGGAGCCCTCCACTACGGCACCTCTCTCTTCCTTTCTTCTTTCACTCCCTCCTTTATCCCTTCGCTTACGGCATGGTTCAGGTGTCCAACGATATAAGAGACAGATACTGCGCCATCTCCTTCCCTAAAAACCAATTCATATTATTAATATAATATATAACCCTGATTATAATCTAAATATGCCTACTAATAAAGTTTCAACGTACAATAAGTCGAATGCTACTCTTATAAATTTTGCCTTTGAACTACCTGAAAACACTTCTTTATAGCTCTTAGCTTAAATAATTTTTTTATTAAACGGGCCGCCCTTCTCGGACGTAGATGCTAAGTGGAAATAAGGCTTTTTAAGAGCGTAATTTTTGTAAGATGGAGCAGAGCTCGTTAGGAGGTTTATTACGTCTTCCCGCCTCAAATCTTCCATGCTGAGTCTCTTCATATACAGTGAAAACCCCATTTACTCCTGAATTGTATCTATTTACTTACTCTTTGCATTCCAAAAAAACAATGAAAATGGAGGATTTAGAGTACAGTTGCAATTTACTTTTCCACGATCTACGCACGTTCCAAGTTAACGCTTTATCACACATTACACAAAGCTGAAACTTAGTATACCAGTCTATTTTTATATGCACGAAATATGCTTCCTCAAGACTGACGTTTTTCCTCAAGAATGTTTCCTTCCAGGATTTAAGGGATGTTGTATCATTCGCCCAATAACAGAAAATTAAATTTGACTGCCTGTCTGCAAGCAGACTCCACTCAGGGAAAGCATGGCGGAGGCTAGGGGGGAACTCGCAGCACTGCACTGGTTCCTCTATTACAAGTACGCGGTCCACAGGGTCACGGAAGAGCGCAGAAAGATGAACGAATTCAGATGTGGCTGGTGAGTAGCCCGGTAACAGAAAGCGTCCTATGAAGAGTTTTACGTTGTTGCGTTACAGCTTCCGTTGAGCAGGAAATATCCGGTGTCGTTGCTGGCGCTGCAAGAGAAATATCCCCGGAGAAGCAACCTGGATGGCCACCTATGTCACATGACCTTGTGACGTCATCAGAACCTTCTCATCGGCATTTGTGAAAAGCGACCACCTTAACAGGTGGCAGTTTCTGAATGATCGCTCAGGGAAAGCAACCTTCGTCGGGCAAGCCCCACTGGTAGCATCCCCTACCAGTGCAGGGCAGTGGCGCATCGCTTAGCCTCTGCACCACTGCGCCTGAAGAAGTATGAGGATTGTCAGAGATCTATGGGTGTAATGTCGAGTGTGACCAATTAGTTATATATAGGAACAAGCCCCTTAATTTGAACGCGTCATAGTTTTGATGCGCAAATTATGTATCCATCTGAGATGACACTATTCCAGGGAATAAAATTTGGCAGTGGCTCAGCTCGGCTATGTCATAATATACGTAGCGAAAGCTAAGGCGTAGCTTGGTAAGCCTTGGTTGATCATGACTGCAAGTCCAGGTTAGTCTGGATGTCTAGCTATGTTGTTGTCGCATTAAAGACGACACAACTGCTGTTGCGGCGCTCGTGAGCTCTCCTTTTCAATCCTCTGATCGGCATGTTATCACACATGCGACTCAGCTGTCGAAGCGAGCGGAGGCGAGCGCAACGACGAGGGACGCGATGTAACATCCTACGAAACTGCGGCGGCGGCGAGCCGCGCGGTCTGCCATCATGCCAGATGGCGCGGCGAGCGCCCGAAGCACATTAACCGCCTCACATATCTTAACCACGTCGTACAGGAAGGGATGATGGAAGGAGAGAAAGAAGAAAGAGAAAAGTTAAAAGTGAAAGTTACTTTTTGAGGAAAGGCGTGGTGCTGCGTAGCGGCGGGAGACCTGTAGCTCGGTGCTGCTAGTGGCGCATGCGCAGTTGTCACTAGGAAGCGAGAGAGAGAAGTATCCTCGACGGCGCGCGCATTGTGACGTCATGTGCCTCCTCGAAGCACGGCCACGGCGAAACCTCAAGTTCGCTTCTAGGAAAGCTTGCGCTTTAAAACACGTGCCTGTAATCAAAACGTACAAGAACATCAATACTAGTAGCTTAGCCCAGCACCAGAGCAATAAAAAATAGATGAATGATCATACTTGCCCACCGCGGTGGCTCAGTGATTAAGGCGCTCGTCATTTGAGCCGGAGTACCCAGGTTCGAACCCAACCGCAGTGGCCGCGATTCCATGGAGGTAAAATGAAAATAGCGCACGTGTGCTGTGCGATGTCAGTGCAGGAATTATTCCAGAGACCAACTATGACACCTCTTTCTTGCTTTCTTTCTTCTTTTACAGATTCCTTTATTTCTTCCCTGACAGCACGGTTCGGGTGTCTACCGACAGATGTGAGACAGTTGCTTGGCCATTCCCTTCCGTCCAAACCAATTTTCAATAATATTTTTAGTGCGACATAGCAAGGCATTGACAGCACACCACGATGAACATAAACAGCGCTTGAAATCTAGAGGGATCTAGCCGTTTCCTGCAAAGAACATGAGTACGAAGCCTCTTTACTGCGCGTATAGCCTGAAACATATTGCGTCGATAGCCTTTCTTGAGTTACGAAGAAGAAACGAAGTTGAAGGTATTGAAGTGCCCTCTCATTTTACGAATATATTTTATCCTATTATTTTAATAGAGAAATTCTAAACGCGATGATTTTTGTTTGACACAGTAGTAAGCACATCAATTAGCAGTGCGCAGGGATTAATGAATAGATGTGATGCCCTCAAGAGAAATAAAGTTTGAAAGGGCGCCTCCTGCGCAGGGTTTATTGAATAGGTGTGACCCTCTCAAAAGAAATGAAGTATGAAAGGGCGCCTCCTCGCGTAGTTTTACGTCGCCTTTCCTCCCACTGTGTCATCTTCGCCTCCTAGTACGGTGACTTGAGGAACATCTAGAAGGACGTGGTAAACGGTGGATGGATGAGAGTTTTCACTGACGGAGTTGAGTTGAGGTGTTGAATGCTACAGGTGGGGTTATCCTTGCTTTATCTGCCGGCAATCGGTCCACCGTAGCGTCACTTCTATATTAACAATGTCCTAAAGCCTGTCGCATCTAACCCGCTATGCGCAGTCTCTTATAAAAGCACACATTCTCTCCCGCAGTCACATCTGTGCACCAACCAATACACACAATCCACATCACAGTCCACCCAGAAGTCACCTTCTATGCACATATTCAGTCACAGTAGAACATAGACCATTGTAGTGCCACAATCCATACACACATTCACTAACAGTACAACATAGTCCACTCCGGAAGACACCATCTACGCACACATATAATCACAGTAGGCCATAGTCCGTTCCTGCTGTCACCATTTAAAAACAAGATCCGTGTTCTGCAGAAATGTTAAAAGAAGGCGTGCAGCCTCACTTCTGCATGTCTGGTTTCCACTTGGGTAGACAATGTCCTGCACAGTGCTGTGACGGGTTCCTGTCTTCTTGAAGGAAGCGAACATCACATGCTTTTCCGCGTTGTACTCTGGGCAGTACATAATATAATGTTCGATATCCCCGCACACACCACATAAAGAGCAGAGCGGAGACGGTGCTATGCCGGTCTTATGCATCCATGCAGGAGTGCGAGTAGAGGCTGTGCGAATTCGTTGTAGAAGGATCGCCTGAGATCTTCTCAGTCCCTTGGTCACACATGGCTTGTATGAGGCATTCCACAGGGTACTCAAATGATCTAGCAGCGTTTCCCTGGAGGGACGTTTTCCATCTTGAGGTACTTTTTTGATGGAATCCTTGAGAGAGTTTTATGGGCGAGATTGTCTGCCACCTCATTACCATTGACTCCTATGTGAGAGGGCACCCATTGGAAACCTAGAGTGAAGCCTCTGCTGTGCAGATTTTGCACCAAGCGCAGAGAGTTTATAGACAAGGCGTCTGTATGGAATCCGCGCTCTAACCTCTGAAGGGCTGATTTTGAATCAGGATGACAACAGGTTGAGCCAGACAAGACCCTAACTTCCGTAAAGCCGCCTCAATAGCAACACTTTCAGCCGTTGTGGAGCATACGACAGCAGTAAAGCATACGGACCACTTACAGTCCAAAGAAGGAATGTAAAAAGCCGCTGCGCTAGCTTGTTTGACCTTGTCCACAGAACCATCCATGAAAATTTGAAGATGGCGGGCATACTCTTTTTCCAAGTGTTCAAATACAAGCGAATGCGTTGCTGCCAAAGGAGAGCTGAGCTTTACGCTCACATAGGGAATTGTGACCTTACAGAGGAGGGTAGGAAAAGACCAGCAGGGTTTCAACCGTTTCCTTTGCCTTCGGACATTAATGCCTAAAGAACTAAGAGCATTGAGTGCCAAGTAAGCCTTCGACTCATATCTCTTGCAGAGCCGCTGGAGAAGGGATTGCCTAGCTATTGTCTCTCCTAGGCGGTCAAGATGCATTAGTAGTCTCTGAGAAGCGATAGGGCTAAGAGGTTTAGATAGGGACTCATGAAGTACTGCCTTATTTGCAGCCGCCTGGGGAACTTCAATGGCTCTTCTTAGGCCCTTTCTGTAGACAACTTCGAGACTTTCAAGTTGTGATGCTGAGGGGGAAATTAAAGGTAATTGATACATTTTGCGACTGACTACCAGCGCTTCATGAAGTTTGACCATTGAAGAAGGATGGTTTCCTCATTGTTCACGTGCAATTCTACGAATCACATTGAGGAAACGCGTTATTTGAATTGACTGATGCAAGTGATCGGAGTCTATCGTCAACCACGCTTGACGTCGTTCTACACCTGGAAACAGAACAGAGCCGGATTTTTCCACTGACAGACAATCCCACACCTTGAAGGCAAAGTTGAGCCGAAAGTAGAACCTGTTGAGCTATCAGGGCTAATCGCTTGTGTTGGTAGCCAGTAATCCAAATACAGATGCCATCAGCATATATTGACTTACGCACTTGCCTGCAACTTTTTTTTCAATGAATCGGGAAGGCCAGCCATTACGACGTTAAAGAGCGTGGGAGAAAACACTTCCTTGAGGCACACCTCGTGATAGAACGCTTTCGGTGCTTAACGTACTCCCTAACCGTACACGAACTGCGTGATCACTTATAAACTTGTAAATGAATCTTAACATATGGCCCTGTATGCCCATGCCTTGAAAACTGTTCAGAATTGAGCTCTGAAGCACGTTCTCGTAAGCTTTCGCAACGTCAAGAAAAATAGCTAAAGTAGAAAGGCCGAAAGCTCTCTGGTTTTCAATGTGACTCCTGGTTCCTGGGTTTTAAAACCGGGGCTGGAAAATGATCAGGTAACTTGACCGCCATTGTTGCTGCTAGCTTAGTAGAAATCATTTCCTCAACATTACCAGAAACACGTTCTAGGTGCGCTCTGTACTTGTCGCAGTTGGCCACATTGCTAATTTTAGGACCATGCATACGAAAGTCGGCAGCAAGCACAAAAATCGGATCGTGATCACTGCCCATCCGGTCAAGCGCTGTTGGCCAACTTACGCGGACGTCAGGTGAATGCAGTGTCAGGTCTATAGCTGTTGCTGAGGCTGGAGGCCGAAAGAAAGTGGAGCTTCTGTCATTGGCAAAACACAGGTCCGAACAGTCAATTACCTCTACGAGTTTGCGTCCACGGGAATCCGTCTTCCTGTCACCCCAAACGGCATGATGGGTGTTGAAATTCCTGCTGATGATTCGATTAGCTGGGCAGCGGTCGCAGAGCTGCTGTAGAAACAAATCCAATGCTATCTTCTTAAGCGGAAACACGTACACAGATGCAATAGAAAGGGTCAGAGAGCCGAGCTGTATTCTCACAGCCGCTACCTCAATGTCATCCGTGCAAAGATCGGCAACGCTTAAAGAGACATGTGGAATTCTCCTTCTTATGCAAAGCGCAGCACTTCCTGCAGGAAATGACTTTATGCTGCAGTTTTTATGGGCGCCATATCCTGTCAAACATCTCTTGCTTGGCACTCCAGCTTCTGACAGGGCCAATACTGGAACCCAAGTCTCTTTCAAGAATAGTTTTTGTTCAGCTAACCGACTTAAAATCTCAGCGCAGTTCCACTGCAATATAAACGACCCTTTTCGGTATATACGGGATCCACAAGGTTTAATTCCATCCATATTAGATCGCAAGAATGTTCGCTGCGAAGGTGGTAATTAGGGACTCAACAGAAAGCACCAGCTGTAGGAAGTTCTTCAGGTAACCAGGCGCCATCGCTGGAACATGTGAACGCAGGGCCTCAAACAAAACATGAAGAATGTCAGACATACCTTGGTTTTTAAGCTCCTTAATTTGCGCAGCGCACTCACAACATCTACAAAAGATGTATGTATGCATCCCGCTGGTATGAATGCCTGTAGACATGAGCGATGATGATAGGAACCAGTGGACCTTCGACGCGGCATGGTAGAGTATCTCGTTGTTTCCTCTGCTGTCATCCTGCCCTCCCCCTTCTCCCCCGCTTACCGACGACGCTACTGATTTGTCCGGAAACTTGACGGTCCCAACCAGCAGATTTTAACATGCCGTATAGAGCAGTCGTAGCTCAATTTAAGGATCCTACCCCGCACCGTTACTTCCCACCTGAACTGCCCTCATGCGGCCTGAGGGCAGTTGCCATGGTAATAGCCCATGCGCACAAGTGGCCTCTCGTGTGTACCGGGAAATGCTTGACTGGTAGCCGAGTGTAGCTCCCGCCACAAAAACATTTCGCAACAGCGGTTAGATATATTAGTTAACTGAGAAACATATTCTTGTTTTACATCCTGTTGCATGAAACCAGTACTCAACAACGAAGAATTACCCCGCCGCGGTGGCTCAGTGGTTAGGGCGCTCGACTACTGATCCAGAGTTCCCGGGTTCGAACCCGACCGCGGCGGCTGCGTTTTTATGGTGGAAAAACGCTAAGGCGCCCATGTGCTGTGCGATGTCAGTGCACGTTAAAGATCCCCAGGTGGTCAAAATTATTCTGGAGCCCTCCACTACGGCACCCATTCATCCTTTCTTTCACTCCCTCCTTTATCCCTTCCCTTACGGCGCGGTTCAGGTGTCCAAAGATATATGAGACAGATACTGCGCCATTTTCATTTCCCCAAAAACCATTTATTATTATTATTGTTCTTGAGAGATTTGATCTAATTACGAGGACTTTATAGTTGCTGAAATCTGCACTGAGGAGCTCGATTGGCTCTTTATGTGTTGTAATGACTTGCTATGCAAGAACAAGGGGGACTGCTCAGACGGGGTAGTACAAATATTGCCTGTATTGAAAAGGGATTCAGCTGTGTCCGGCGCTAGCTCGAGGCCAAGTTCAGTTAATGAGATGTCTCTAGCTTATGCACAACTGCCTGCAGCTCAGCTCGCATCTGATCGACCCACTGAAAATTATTGGATTGTAACTATAGAGTTGTATATAGGCTGTACATACCGGTAATACTGCAGAGTTATGTATACACCGAGGGTGATGCACTTAGGTTGGTTATATCCGTGATGAACATACTTTTAGTTGCATGTGCTGTCAGAACCCGGAAGTTGGTTAAATTTTAGGTGGAATAATTATGTTCGTTATATTAGACGTAATACACTAAAGTGTGTTATATCCTGATTTAACAAAAGTTAATTATATTAGAATTGGCATGCTTAGGTTCATTATATCCCTGGTTAACACACTTTACCCTTCCCTTAAGGCGCGGTTCAGGTGTCCAACGATATATGAGACAGATACTGCCCCATTTCCTTTCTCCCCAAAACCAATTATATTTTTATTATTATTATTATTATTATTATTAAAAAGGAAATGGTGCAGTATCTTTCACACTTCGACGGACGCCTGACCTGCGCCTTAAGGAAAGGAGTAAAGGAGAGACTGAGAGAAGAAAGGAAGAAAGAGGTGTTGTAGTGAATGGCTCCGGATTATTTTGGACCACCTGGAGATCTTTACCGTGCACTCAAATCATACAGTATATGGGTGCATTTTCGTTTTGCCTCCATGGAATTGCTTCCGCCGCGGTGAGGTTTGAAGACGAAGTATATATATTATAATTGGTTTTTGGGGAAGTAAATGGCGCAGTATCTGTCTCATATATCGTTTGACACCTGAACCGCGCCGTAAGGGAAGGGATTAGAGAGCGAGTAAAAGAAGAAAGGAAGAAGGAGAACCGTAGTGGAGGGCTCCGGAATAATTTCGACCACCTGGGGATCTTTAACGCGCGCTAACATCGCACAGCCCACGGGCGCCTTAGCGTTTTTCCTCCATAAAAACGCAGCCGCCGCGGTCGGATTCGAACCGAAGTACCCGGGAAATTAGTTTTGAGGAAGGGATAGGCGTTCGTGTGCTGTGCGATGTCAGCGCACGTTAAAGATCGCCAGGTCGAAACTATACTGGAGCCTTCCACTACGGCACCTCTGCTTCCATTCTTTTTTGACTTCCTCCTTTATCCCTTCCCTTTCGGCGCGGTTCAGGAGTCCAACGATATATGAGACAAATACCGCGCCATTTCCTTTCCCCAAAAAACCAATTAATATTATTAGGAAGGGAAAGGACACACTAGCTGTCGCACACATCTAAGTGGACACCTTAATCCCGCCGTTAGGAAAAAGAGGAAGGTGGGGCGGTGCAAGTTAAGCGATATAATCGTCGCAGGCGCTCGTGTCATGGACGCATACTTATTTGCAGACAGCCGTGTAGAAAGCATGATAAGGTGCCGCTTATGATGATTTAAGATCGCCAGCATTCCCATTGCGTGCTAGTGAACTATCGAGGATGAGTAACAATCTTTAGTGGTCCCTGCCAGTCCGAGGGGCATCTGGAATAGAAGAAAATGGTTGCTAATGGTGTCGTTCAATGTCCTACCAAGGCCACTTATTTCAGTAATTGGTTAATAATGAAAACGAGAAAAGTCAGAATCTTCGTAATGAAACGCGAATGTTTGATTATGCTAAATACAAAATTTAAAATTTGTAATTTATTAATCAGTTCATTTAAATAGTTGAAAAAATTTAAAAATATGTTCAAAAGTGTCAAACTACTCTGAATGGAAACGCTAACCCACTACCCTCTATTCTCTTGCGCCATTCATTTAATCCGGAGTTTATACTCCGTTTAATACATCCGAATGAAAAATATTGTGCGAAAAAGAAGTTTCACTGTGCGGGATGACAACCCACGCACCCCTAGTTGCCTTTCTACTCTCCGGAGCGGCGCGTTAGAGCAAGCGACCGCAGAACAGCGCGGAGTGATACACTTCTTTTTTTTGCGGACAACTTCCGTAGCCTTCACAGCGTTGCACTTCGTGTTTTAAACGGGGTATAGGTGTTAAAGCCACGATCAAGAGACCACTTCGCCACATAGACCCGTGAACAGCTCACGTGGCTAAGCAACAATTCTGAACGTCATAGGAGTTATCGTCACATTACTTGTCTCTGATTAGAGAAAACGCAGTTCGGCTAAACGTCGTTCAAAGTCATTCTCCGGCCTACGCGACGACTGCTTTGCCTAGCGCAGTGAATATTTTCATTTTAAAAAAATGTTGCCGCCACCTTCTGGAAGACGTTGAAGTAACGAGCGTTAGCTGTTTGGTTCACTAGAATTGATATGACGTCATAATCACGTGGTTTTCACATCACTGGCTACCTAATTTAGCCGCCATGTTCAATTATGACGTCATAGTGATATGGCGGCCTAAGTTAGCCGGAAGCTTGGAATAATTATGACGTCATTATTTATTTCTCATTATTGGCAGACCTCTTGAATTTAAAAGTGATGCCTCAAATCAATCACCAAATGAATATATCCGTGACATTACCAATCAATCAACAATTCGATATACTAATGACGCCAACAGTCAATCAACATTTACGTTTGTACATCAATTTGCTATGGGGGCCGCCGTGCTGGATTTCTCAGACAAAATTTCACGCCGAAGGGAGGAAGTAGCAGACACCAAGTTATCGCCGAAGAGAGGTGTAACAGACCCCATGAAATCGAGAAATGTGATGAGTAAAAGCTAAAGCTCTTTAAAAATATTGCACGATAGCGCCGCTGTTACTCAGGGGTAATGGTGCTCGGATGCTGGCCCAAATGAAGCGGGTTCGATTCCGGTTATGGCGGTAAGTGGTTTTATTACAATAATATTAAAAGGATGGAAACGATTTTTGCTAACCCCGGATCTGCCATCGATGCTGAAGAACCTGAGCTGGGGCAGCGGAAATAATGGGTAGCAGGCAGAGTGGAGAAATGAAATGAAAGAGGTCAGGGTACAGAAAGAGAGGAAAGGGTAAGAAAAGACAAGTAAAATGAAAATCAAATGAAAATAAAATTCGTTTCAAGGCAAGGAAATGACGCATGTCGCACATATATCGGTGAACACCCAAACCGCGGCATAAGTGAAGGAAAAGCACCCTTATAAGACAACACCGAATTCACGAAAAGCGCCTTTGTTCATACCAAACAATTGAGCTTGCATGACGGAGTGGTTAGCGTGTTGTGTCGCACTTCGGAGGCTCTGGCTGTGTTCCCCGACTCGACCAATTTCATATTCGGTTTTATATTTTAATGCTTCCGGGATCTTTCGTACACGGCTAACGCCGCCGACGCCGACGACGCCTGCTTTTCTGCGGCACGGGGCCCTTAATGCTGTCGCGTTAAAACCACGTACGTGATAGATGATAAGGCGCGTGTGCAAAAAGGGGAATACGGCCCGGCGCATTCCGGTAAACTTTAGGCTGAAAAAGAATGCAAACAACATATCTCCTCTGAAATCAGGCGTACAGGATACTCCTCAAGTACATTTCACTTGTA
The DNA here is from genome assembly GCA_030143305.2 of Amblyomma americanum. NCBI lineage: Eukaryota > Metazoa > Arthropoda > Arachnida > Ixodida > Ixodidae > Amblyomma > Amblyomma americanum. The sequence continues at coordinate 14,675 of JARKHS020008375.1, forward strand.
CCTGGTTTCGCTCTTTGTAGACCCACGTGTGTGAATTTTCAGTTTACGTCGCAACGGACAATTAGGTGTCAATTTAAATCTTCCCTGTCTAGCGACCTTCACAGCGTGAATTAGAGCCGCATTTCTTTTTCCACGCGGCCACTTGTCTATATATCTATTTATTCTTTTTATTAATTATTTTACGCGAAAGCATATACAGCTCGGTCGGTCTGAAAGCCGTCGGCGTCGTAGCATTGTCGGCACCGCACATCAGAAATATTCCTTCCCTTACGACGCGGTTCAGGTGTCCACCGAGATATTTGAGACAGGCCTAAATTTCTTTACTTGTCCACCGGGCAAAGCGTCGCCCGTTCGCAGCTCTGCAACACGCTGTCTCGTCTCGCTCTAAAATAGGAAGTCTAAGAATACTCTAATTATTTTAATGGTATTGTTTCATTTTGTTCTATTTTTAATTTTTAATCAATTCTCTTCATTGCTTTAATTTTTCTTGTTTTTATTAGACTTCTTTATTTTACTTTTCACGTCCAGGTGGTATGTCGACATGCATGGCTATTGTGTTGTCAAAGTGTAATTAAAATTCATGAACCAACTGTTTTTCACAGCATCGTCTCATCACGCAGTAACACAATGAACTTTTGCACATATATCTTTATAGAACAACACAATCATGCGGAGATTCTAGGCCGACGTCCATGGCTATTGTGACGTAGCAGTGTAATTTACACGTTTCATTAATTAAACAATTGCACCACATCGATCAATAAATTTTCACAGCGATATCGAATCACACACTGCCTAACAGATTCAAAGTTTTGCAGATTTAGCTTCACAGAATGAAGTGATTGCGATATATAGCATTAGCGCAACTCGTTTTATTTAAGAAAAACGAAAGCCCGCGAAGTTTAAAAAATAAAATGCGCTGCGCTAATACTTCTTAGTCGAAACCACCTGGTACGGATAATTTTCGCTGCGCTCTAAAACCTTAATATTCACATCCAAGCATTTGCAGTCATATTAAAGTAAAATAATCAATGTCGACAAACTAATCAATCTCGCGGAACGAGGATGGCCAGAGATATTCTAGATAAATCATACCTTTTTAATAATTTCTACTGGGAAGAACAATATTATTTAAAGTCTTGGCCCATGTTAATGGAACACCTTATATACACATACATTTGTATGTTTTCATGAAATGTAAATTATGGGTTGGGTATGTCGTCTTCCTTCAGAATCTTCATGTCAACAAAGTTTCTCTAGTATCGGTTTCGATTTTTTGCCTCGCTTGTTTGTGCTGCTCTTGACGGTTAGAAATGTGTGACAGTTTCTTTTTTTTTACAGCTTTTGTATAATTTCGACACTTTGAACTACACAGTTAAAGCCTACCTAAGTGATCAACATCTGGTGTCATTTTGACATTGTTCTTCTGCATGACATTCTTTTACATAATTCGAAGCGGTAGAGTAGTAGCACCGAGCTATGGTCACCGCCAGGAATAACTTAGGAGTGGAAAAGCAGACAGCGCTAGCACAAACTGACGCAATACACGCGAAAACAAAACCGAACGTGGAAGTTGAGGTTGAGGCTGAGGTTGAGGTGTTGAATGCTACAGGTGGGGTTAGCCTTGCTTTGTCTGCCGGCAATTGCTCCACCGCAGCGTCCCTTCGATATTAACAATACCGCATCTACCTCGCAAAGCGAACAGTATCTTATAATAGCACACATTCTCTCCCGCAGTCACCATCAATGCACACAATCAATCCACACAGTTTACATCACAGTCCAATCGTCACCATCTATGCACATATTCAGTCACACTAGAACATAGGCCATTGTAGTGCCACACTCCATACACACATTCACTCACAGTATAAAGTAGTCCGCTCCGGAAGACACCATCTACGCACACATTCAATCACAGTAGGCCATAGTCCGTTCCTGCTGTCACCATTTAAAAACAAGATCCGTGTTCTGCAGAAATGTTAAAAGAAGGCGCGCAGCCACCCTTCTGCATGTCTGGTTTCCACTCGGGTAGGCAATATCCTGCACTGTGCTATGACGGGTTCCTGTCTTCTTGAAAGAAGCGAACATCACATGCCTTTCTGCGTTGTACTTTGGGCAGTACATAATATAATGTTCGATATCCCCGCACACACCACATAAAGAGCAGAGCGGAGACGATGCTATGCCGGTCTTATGCATCCATGCAGGAGTGCGAGTAGAGGCCGTGCGAATTCGATGTAGAAGGGTCGCCTGAGATCTTCTCAGTCCCTTGGTCACACATGGCTTGTGGGACGCACTCCACAGGGTACTCAAGTGATCGAGCACCGTTTTCCTCCAGAGACTTTTCCCATCTTGAGGTACTTTTTTGATGGAATCCTTGAGAGAGCTTTATGGGCGAGACTGTCTGCCACCTCATTACCGTTGACTCCTATGTGAGAGGGCACTCACTGAAAATGTAGAGTAAAGCCTCTGCTGTGCAGATTCTGCACCAAGCGCAGAGAGCTTAGAGACAAGGCGTCAGTAGGGAATCCGCACTCTAACCTCTGAAGGGCAGATTTTGAATCAGTTAGGATGACAACAGGTTGAGCCGGACAAGACCCTAACTTTCGTAAAGCCGCCTCAATAGCAACACTTTCAGCTGTTGTGGAGGATACAACAGCAGTACAGCGTACGGACCACTCACAGTCCAAAGAAGAATGTAAAAAGCCGCTGCGCTAGCTTGTTTGACCTTGTCCACAGAACCATCCGTGAAAATTTGAAGATGGCAGGAATACTCTGTTTCCAAGTATTCCAGTACAAGCGAACGCGTTGCTGCCAAAGGAGAGCTGCGCTTTGCGCTCACATGGGGAATTGTGACCTTACAGTCGAGGGTCGGAAAAGACCAGGGGGGTTTCAACCGTTTCCTTTGCCTTCGGACATTAATGCCTAAAGAACTAAGAGTATTGAGTGCCAAGTAAGCCTTCGACTCATATCTCTTGCAGAGCCGCTGGAGAAGGGATCGCCCAGCTACCGTCTCTCCTAAGCGGTCAAGATGCATTAATAGTCTCTGAGAAGCGATAAGGATAAGAGGTTTCGATAGAGACTCATGAAGTACTGCCTTATTCGCAGCCGCCTGGGGAACTCCAATGACTCCTCTTAGGCCCTTTCTGTGGACAACTTCGAGACGCTCAAGTTGTGATGCCGAGGGGGAAATTAAAGGTAGTTTATACATTATCCGGCTGACCACCAGCGCTTCATGAAGTTTGACCATTGAAGAAGGATGGTTTCCCCATAGCTCACGTGCAATTCTACGGATCACGTTGAGACGAGAAAATCTAGATGAAACAATCGCGTCTACAGCTTTTCGCCACAGTATACGAGCGTCAATAATGACGCCCAGGAAACGCGTGTGGTTGAATTGACGGATGCAAGAGTGACCGAGGTCTATCGTCAACCGCGCTTGACGTCTTCCTACACTTGGAAACAGAATAAAGCCGGATTTGTCCACTGACAGAGACAACCCCACACCTTGAAGTTAAGCTTGTGCCGAAAGTATAGCCTGTCGAGCTATCAGGGCTAATCGCTTGTGTTGATAGCCAGTAATCCAAATACAGATGTCGTCAGCATAAAGTGACATATGTACTTGCCTGCAACTTTTTTTCAACGAATCGGGTAGGCCAGCCATTACGGCGTTAAAGAGCGTGGGGGAAAGAACACTTCCTTAAGGCACACCTCGTGACAGAACCCTTTCGGTGCTTAACGTACTCCCTAACCGTACACGAACCGCGCGATCACTTATAAACTTGTAAATGAATCTTAACATATGGCCCTGTATGCCCATGCTTTGCAAACTGTTTAGAATTGAGCTCTGAAGCACGCTGTCGTAAGCCTTCGCAACATCAAGAAAAATGGGTAAGGTGGAAAGGCCGAAAGCTCTCTGGTGTTCAATGTGACTGATCAAGTCTAAGACGCTAGAGCGGAAGTACAGTCTCTGAGATTCAAACGCAATTACGGCCATCTCTGAGGACGATGTGTCTACCGGTTCCGCTAGGTGCACTGTGCACTAAGTCGGCCGCTGGGGCCTATACGGGAGTGTCCTCTCTTTTCCAGTATGTTACTCTACGAAGTAACAGTGCGGAGAAAGTTTTGCTGACACGGAACTCGAGACGAATCCTTTGAGTGTGTATTATTAATGAACGAATGAACTGTTTATTGACAAAGGAAGGCTCAATGCCGTTTGTTAAGGAATTGGGTTATTAAGGATGGGAAAAGTATGGGTTTATTCATACATGAAGGGACGGCATTGGTCGTCTAGCCACGCTTTACGCTGCTTTATAGAGGCCACTTAGCATATTTGCCAATATCTTTCAATATGCCGTTCGCTCCGGCTCTGGTCAAAGCACGAAATTCCTCGCCATTGATTGGAAAACCATGCTTGGCGACGAGGTCGTCGCGTCCCCTGCGGAACCCTGAACGAAGCCAAACTAGATGGTACAGGACAGCACGACAAGTGCTGCCACACTACGGGCACTTAACAACGTCAATATTATCCCCTTGATGCCAGCGAGGGCCAGTTAGCCATTTTCTGATGATGTTTAGCGTTAAAGCGCATCGGCGACAATCTTATTAATGATCTGTTCATGCTGTGTAAGAGCAATTGAGGTATCAAGGTAACCCGGTGGTGCAATGGCCGTAAGTCGTGCTCGGCTCCTCAGCTTGGCACGCTCTAGTCTGCACGTTACGGCTGCCAAGTTGTTGGACATATCAGCATCGTCGTCGGTAAGGGCGGAGTATTCCAGCGGAGGAAGGAAAGAGGCACTCTCCCGAGCCGCGTTGTGAGCGGACTGGTTCCCGTCGTCATCGCCCGTGAGTCCCGAGATCCAGGCGAGGCTCATTCGCACGTAGCGTGTCGAGAGGATTCTGATTATAAAAGTAATCTGCTGTGCAGTTAGTGAGTCCAGAATGGTTTGTGGAGTTCGTGTGCAACTTCATATCAATCAGAGAGTATTCGAATTTTGAGCGACATGTCAGTTTGTACAAACTGATTGCCGACCAGAACGTTTCCCACCTGCAGTAGAGTGCCATATATAGCGAGCAGCTCCCCTTCCTTTATGCACCCAACGGGAGCACGAATAGTACGGCAGCCGCTGAAATTGAGACTCTCACGGCTGCGCCATGCAATTCATATGGCGCCTACTTTCAGGCATGCATCTACGTATATGTCATCCTCACCTCATTCTCTATCAGCGGCCGTGTGTCGAGCTAGGCGGAGCCGTCCGGCCTTTTTGCTCTTGATGGAGCCGTATGTCTGTAGCGGCCGAGGTGTGGACGAAGACAGGGCGCAGCCGGCCGCTCTTCATAATCAGCCGGTGCAGAGGTTTTGCGGTCCCAGCGTTTCCAAGTGCGTCCCTCTTTCGTGCAAGTACTGCGTCTCTTGCCGAGTTACAGCATCCTCAATGATTTCGTGTATAGGAGGAAGCGCCACCGCTTCCTCTAGATCCGTGATGCGCGTATGTCGTTCTAGGCCTGTTATAATGCGTAACGTGGCCCTGTACAGAAGAGCTAGGCCTTCGTGGATTTTCGCGGTCAGTTCGTACGAGAGAGCGCCGTAGAGAATCTTGCCAACTGCAACCGCGGGAGCCAGCGTCTGACAAACCTAACGCCTTGCCCCACCGTATTTGTTTGACATACGAGCGATGAGATGTAGGGTACTCTTCGAGGTGCTCTTGAGACGTTTGATCGAAGTACGAGGACTGTTACAGCTGCTCACAGGCACACCGAGAAGTTCAGTGATCCGCTATGAGATGTGAGCACCTGGCCTGAAATGAAAAGATGCAACTGTTGGGACGGGTTAGCACGAGCCTTGCCTTGACTACTGAGAAATTCAGTCTTGTCAGGTGTCAGTTCAAGGCTCATCTCTGTTAGTGTGGTCTCCAGGCTATGCACCGCTGCCTGCACGTCGGCTTCCATGTGATCGGTGGACTCATAACCATTGGCCTCGACCAACACTGTTACGTCGTCCGCGTAGATCGCAAATCTTGCTGCACTGTCGTGTTCTAGGCATCTTTCTGCCTTCGCAGTCGCAATGTTAAACAGTAAAGGGTCGAGGATTCAGCCCTGAGGAACTCCCGTGTCGAGGTACTATGTGTGAGGGTCGCATTCGTGGGTACCACCATTGAGACGCATGGGTCTGCTCTGGAGAACGTTCTGTATCCAGTTCAGCGCCCGTTTACGGGGTAGGCCTGCACAATATCCGCAAGGATGACGTTTGGTCCTACGTTGTCAAAAGCTTTTCTCATGTCAACCGCAAGGACGTAATCAGGCACGATGTGTCGGGAAGTTCAATAAATGACTCGTCGAAGCACTGATAAACAATCTTGTGTACTCAAACTGGAGCGAAAGCCGATTTGTGGAGGGTGGTACCAAGTAGTGTTCTCCAGGTAATAATGAATTTATTACAAGCTCAAAGAATTTGGAAATGATGCGAGTTAGAGCAATATGTCTCAGGTTGGAAACGATGGATCTTTTCCAGGCTTTGATATGGGGTTAGGCAGTGTTGGCTTGAACTGCTCCGGCTTATAACCTGTCTCCTATAAACTATTTACTGTTTCTAGGAGCTGGGTTTGGCAGCATCACTAAGATTCCTAAGCATCTGCCAGGAGGCGCCGTCATGCCCTGGGCCAAGTAACTCTTTCCTTGAGCGAGTGCCACCGACCTTTCCTGTATTGTGACTCCCATTACTAACAAATTCCCTACTTATAACAATAACATAAACAGAGCAGGGCACCAATGTGCATGAGCGTAAATAATAAGGTGGTGGTGGTGGTAGTGGTTTTATTAAAAATAATAGTAAAAAGGAAGGAAAAGATTTTTGCTAGCCCCGGCATCTGCCATTGATACCGACGCACCTGGGCTGGGGCGTCCAATAATAAGTCCAATATTAATAAGTCCAACAATAATAAGTCCAAGCGCGAAAATCCAAAACGCATACAACCAGTCAATAGAGACAGAAAAACGCTTCTAACTGCTGTAGCAGCCGGTCATCCATCTCAATCCAGGAAAATGCTCTTGCAATAAGCGCTCAAACTTGTGAAGGTGAAGCTCCTGTGTTTAAAGAAAATTTGCTCAAACTTTTCGCAGATTGGCATTATAAAGAAAAAAAATCATTTCGTTACAGTGAATACACAGAATGCTTAACTAAGAAGAACGTTTCTTGCGCGGAAACCAAACAAAATTATGCCTTTATTGTTCTATTTCTTAATTGTAGCCTCATAAGAGACACGCGGAAAGTCGGTTTTTGAGGAAAGTAAATCGCGCAGTAACCATCTCACATCATCGTGGGCACACGAACAACCACCCCTTCCTTCTTTTAATCGTTCACTCTCACCTCCGTCTCTTCCCTTATTATTAATATTAAGGGAAGAGAGAAGTGACAGTGAAAGACCACAGAAGGAGCAGGTGGAGCAGTGGGTGGCTCTGAAGAGAGACACGGAAATATAATTTGCACGCATCAAAAATAACGGGGGAGATGGCTATAGCCTAAAGCCTCATTCATTCCCCTCCGCCGCCCAGGAGTGCTCTGCTGTGCGACTCCCGCGCCGCCCTCAGCCGCCTGCAATCTGTACCCCACTAGTGCGGGAAATTCGCTCGCGCATCGAGCGCCTCGCGCAGAGAGGTTGTGCCGTGCGTGCACAGTGGGTGCCCGGTCACTGCGGCATCGCCGGCAACGAAGAAGCTGACGACCTCGCGACCGCTGCACACCAACTACCTGCCAGCGATCTGCCCCTTGCGCTGGAGGACGTGCGTGCGGCCATTCACGACCATCTCCGAAAGCAGCACCCCGACCCACGCATCGCGGGAGGTGAGCGCATCGACAGTGTCACCGGCTGTCGCGCACTTACACGGTCGCAACGTGCAATGATCCTCCGCACGCGCATTGGCTGCGTCTGGCCCGGGGAACGACGGGTGCGTCACGGAATCGCGACGAGTGATGTGTGTGACGGATGCGGTGCAGTGGAAACACTAGAACATCTGCTCCTTCGCTGCTCCGCGTTCGCCGATGCTCGTCGCGATATGCTCGCGGTCTATAGGGCGCACGGCATACTACCAGACTCCATCAAGACGCTATTGTGGCCGCAGGGCAGTGCGCGCACTCGTGAGCGAACTTTGGTGAGCCTCTGTGCATTCCTCGAACGCACGGGCTTGACGTCCCGTCTGTTCTCCGTCAGGTAGTTACACGCAGTGACCGAACGCTCCGCGAGTTATACCTTGAACGATTAATAACTGGACGCCCCACTCCAGTTGTAACCTACACAGTGCTGTGCGCGTGTGTGCTTTAATTCCTCGAAAATGAACTAATCACGCGCACAACCTGGACACATTTCTTATTGTGTAAATAGTTTGTACATGTTACTTCTCCCCCTGTCCTCTATTCCTGTCCCCTCACCTCTTTCATTTCATTTCTCCATTCTGCCTGCTGTCCTTTATTTCCGCTGCCCCAGCTCAGGTGCTTCAGTATCGATGGCAGATGCCGGGGCTAGCAAAAATCTTTTCCTTCCTTTTTACTATTATTTTTAATAAAACCACTACAACCACCTCCCCTAACCGTCGAACCGCCGCTGTGGCTCAGTGGTTAGGCGTTTGGCTACTCATTCGGAGTTCCCGAATTCGACAACGGCGCCTACGTTTTTATGGAGGTAAGGCGCCCGTGTGCTGTGCGATGTCAGTGTACGTTAATGATCCCCAGCTGGTCGAAATTATTCCGGAGTCCACCACTACGGCACCTCTTTCTTGCTCTCTTCTTTCACTGCCTCCTTTAGGTGGCGGTAGTGGTTTTTTATTAAAATATTAGTAAAAAGGAAGGAAAAGATTTTTGCTAGCCCCGGCATCTGCCATCAATACTGAAGCACTTGAGCTCTTGCAGTGGAAATAAAGGATAGCAGGGAGAATGGAGAAATGAAATGAAAGAGGTGAGGGGGCAGGAAGAGAGGATAGCGGGAGAAGTAATATGTACAAACTATTTACACAGTAAGAAATGTGCCCACGCTGTGCACGTGTTTAGTTCATTTTAGAGGAATTAAATCACAAACGCGCACAGAACTTTGTTGGCTACGACTGGAGTGGGGCGTCCAGTTATTACTCATTCAAGGTAGAACTCGCACAGCGTTTGGTCACTGCGTGTAACTACCTGACGGAGAACAGACGGGACGTCAAGCCCGTGTGTTCGAGGAATGCACACAACCTCACCAATGTTCGCTGACGAGTGCGCGCACTGCCCTGCGGCCACAATAGCGTCTTGATGGAGTCTGGTAGTATGCCCTGCCCCCTCTGAACCGCGACTGTATCGCGACGAGCATCGGCGAACGCGGCACAGTGAAGGAGTAGGTGTTCTAGTGTTTCCACTGCACCGCATTCATCACACACTTCACCAGTAGCGATTCCGTGGCGCACCCGTCAATCCCCGGGCCACACGCCGCCAGTGCGCGCGCAGAGGATCATTGCACGTTGTGACCGTGTAAGTCCACGACAGCCGGTGACACTGTCAATGCGCTCACCTCCCGCGATGCCTGGGTCGGAGAGTTGCTTTCGGAGATGGTCGTGGATGGCCGCACGCGCGTCCTCCAGCGCAAGGGGCAGATCGCTGGGAGGTAATTGGTGTGCACCGGTCGCGAGGTCGTCAGCTTCTTCGTTGCCGGCGATGACGCAGTGACCGGGCACCCACTGTACACGCACGGCACATCATCTGCGCGAGGCGCTCGAAGCGCGAGCGAATTTCCCGCACTAGTGGAGTACCGCGGCCGTTAGATTCCAGGCGGCTGAAGGCGGCGCTGGAGTCGCACAGCAGAGTACTCCTGGGCGGCGGAGGGCCGAGGGTGAGCAGCAGGTCCAGCCCGAGCCGGATCCCGATCAACTCCGCCGTGGTGGAGGAGCTCAGGAAGGTTGTGTGTTGCTGGCTGTGCAGTCGCAGGGAGGAGATGGTAGCCGGCGCTGCAAGAGAGCTGCTGTCCCGGGCCACTGAGCTGTCGGTATACACGAGGAGATGGTCCTGCAGCTCCTCGTGTATGACGGCTCTGGCCAGCTGCTGCTGCACAGCACAGAGTGGTGTTCTCCGCTTTCCCGCAATGCCGACGATCTCTCGCTGTACCTCCGAGACAGCAGGCCAGGGCGCGCAGGACCCGTAGGGGGGTGGGCCTTGTGTCAATTGTTCATACTCGAGCAGCACCACGCCCATTCGTGAGCGCGGGTGCGAGCGCATACGCTGCAACAGCGAGCCGCCGTCCGGTTCCCGGTGAAGCCGGTCGATGTGATTCACTGCCCTGCGCGCTGCCTGGCACCCAAGTGGCCATGCTCCGGCCTCGCCCAACGATGCGGTGCACTGCGAGTTTTTGGGCAGGCCTAGGCACACGTGCAGGAACTTGCGGTGCTGGACCTCGAATTTCTTCCAACACGGCTTGCGCATCATGACGAGCGGTAGCACATAGAGCACCGCCCCCAAAGCTACGGCATTGTATAGCCGCAACGCGGCTTTCTAGGAGATGCCCTGGCCTAGAGTGGTGAGTTTGTGCACTGCGGCGGTGTTCCTCTTCATCTGCGGACAGGCCTTGATCGCCGCGGGGCGGAAGGAAAGGCTCCAGTCGATGTCTAGACCAAGGTACCGCACCGATTTACGCCAAGGAATCGGATTCCCGTCCAGTGACAGTGGCATAAGGTGCGCGCGCGACCGCGAAACGCAGGCCATGGCCACCGATTTGCCCGCGCTCAGCGACAGACCAAGTCCGCGCAAACTGGCATCGATTGCGGTCAGGGCTCTCAGAAGGCACCCCCCCCCCCCACCCCACGTGGAACGCCTTGCCCAATGGTCCCCGGCACCACAGAACTATGTCGTCGGCATAGATAGACATGTACACATGGTGTCGGCCGCTAGTGGGGTGGGAGGCCGGCACCATCGACATTGCCACATTAAACATAAATGGTGATAAGACAGAAAACTGCAGCACGCCCATGTCCACCGGGCGAGCCTTGGAGAGCTTACCCCCTACTCGTACGTGCATAGTGCGCCCGCTCAGGAAGCCGTGAACGTATCGCAAAAGGCGCCCGCTCACAACGGCCCCCTCAAGCACCGCGAGAATTGGTTTGCGGTGAACGTTGTTAAAAGCGCCCGAGACATCCAGCAGTAGCAGCAGCGCAACCTGGGCTGCCGCCCTGACATGCTTCAGTGCTGTAACAACGTCCGATATAGAATCAGCCGTGCACCGCATCCCACGGAAACCCCTCTCCCGCTCATCAAACAAATCAGCCTCCGCAGCCCGCTCGTTCATCGCTGCAATGCCAGATGCTCCATGAGCTTACCTGCCGCCGATGTGTATTCCACTGGCCGGTATCCGCTCAGCTCCGTAGGTGGGCGCCCTGCCTTTTGGATGGGACAAACGACCGTGGTTCGCCAATCCTCCGGTAGCTCCCCGCGTTCCCACACCAGGTTGGTCTGCTGCAGGAGGATCTGTCGTTGCTGTGCATCCAGGTTTCGCAGCATCTGGTATGTCACCCCGTCAGGTCCGGGCGCCGGGCTGTGGCGGCAGCGCTGAAGCGCATTGTTCAGTTCCGCCGCAGTGAACGGCGCATCACATGGATCTTCCGAGGCGACGGGCGAGGGACTGGCGTCGCTTGTGGGGCTGTCAGGAGCAGCTATGTTAGCTGCGCTTGCGGGGCTGGGCGGCGCGAATCTATCGGCAAACCGCTCTGCCAACTCTTCAAAGCTGAGCCCGCTGGAGATTGCGAGGGTGGACAGCGGTTGACGTTTTGCCTATGGTTCGGTGATGCGCCGCAGGGTGTCAAACAGCCTCCGCGAGCTGACATCTTCCTCCATTCTTTGGCATAGTGAAGGCCACTGCCGGCGGTATAGCTTGTTGACGTGGCGGCGCGCTGCCGCGTCCAAGCGGTTGTACACTGTCCAATCGGCGGCTCTGTCAGTCCGTCGCGCCCGTCGCTCTGTGCGATCTCTCTTCTCGCGCAGATTGAGCAGCTTCATACCAGGTGTGGGCTGCCCTGCCCTTACCTCTGCTCGTTGGGTGGCTGCGAGAGCGTTTCGGACTAGACTTGAAAAGAAATGTGCGCCAGTGGCCGCCGCCTCGTCGACCGCCCGCCTGAACGCACTCCAGTTGATTATAGCGTAGGCACGTTTGGATCTCGCCTCCAACGCAGTGGGTTCGATTAGGATGGAGTAATGATCCGAGCTCCAGAGAGATGGTGATCGGTGCCATGTCGCCTCGATGCCTCTGGATGCGAAGGCAACGTCGATGCAGGAGCCATTTGTTCCGCGTCGTCGAAAGAGGGGCTCGCCGGTTATCAAGGGGGTGAGTCCCAGCTGCATTGCTGCGTCGTGCAGGTCGTCTCCACGCGCGGTGTTTCGCGCACTGCCCCACGCACTATGGTGGGCGTTAAAATCACCACAGATGATTTGGCGCGGGGCACAGCATGAAGACATAGCAGGAAAAAACAGCGCGTTCCACGCGACAGCTGGACGCACATAAACACTGGCCACCGACGTGTCAACACCACCGACGCGCACTGCCACCACCACATACTCCTGGGCGTCAGATGGTGCCGCCGCCGAGCCGACGAGGGCGTGCTGAACGTCCTGCCGCACGTATATCGCGCACCTTGATTTCCCGGGGCGATGAGATGTGACACAACAGGGCACTGCGGCACAGGTGGATTCCTCGCACGCGGTGGCTCAGTGGTAGCCAATGTAGCCAGGTAGCCGCCTCTGGGGCTCCCCGTCATGTGAACGTACGTACGTCTCCTGCAGCGTGATAACTTCCGGCGAATCCTGTGCGATGCGGACTCGCATTTCGGCGTACCGCGCCGCAAGTGAGCGCACGTTCCACTGCAGGATGGGTGGTATGCGGGAGGGAGTCCGGCGGTTCCACATCATGCTGGCTTATCTGTGCGGGAGCACCCGCTGCTTCTAAGTAAGCCCGGTGTCCATCGGTGCCCTCTGTTAAGAGTGAGCTGACGGAGCGCAACGCTAGCTTTTGGCGCGCGATTTCCGCGTCCCGTGCGTCAGGTAGCTGGCCATGAGAAGCGGCCGCAGGCTCGGGTCGCGCTGTACGGGACGTCGGGCAACCGGAACGCCGCTGCCGCTGCCGGCGCTGCCGTTGCTTCGGTGGCTGCTGCTTCTGGGGTGTTCCCCTGACGGCCGGCGCATAAGAAAATATGCGCGGCGTCTCCTGATGTTGCTGGGCTGGGGCCGCTGTTTCAGCCTGGACGACGGCTCGAACAACCCACCTGGATATCGGTGCCAAGGATGTGGCCATTAAAGTGGCCACGTGACGCTCTCGCTGCCAGTGCGGGCGCGCTGGGTCAATGGCTACGTGCCGCCCCCCGCAGTTAATACAGCGGGGCTTGCTCGCGCAGGTGCCAGGCTCGTGCGGCCCGCCGCAGCGCGTGCATCGGACACGAGCGCGACACACCCCAGCGGCATTTTTCAGGCTGGCGCACTTGGCACACTGGAGCGGCCGGGGACGGCAGGGGCGGACCGCGAGCCTGCGCTCAAATATGGTGATGAACGACGGTGGTGTCAGCGCCGCAAAACGGAGAGCGAGTGTGTTGCCCGACACAGACGCCGACACCATCGGCACCGTTGACTCCGCCGCCGCTAGCAGCTCCTCCGCCGTCCTGCGCCCGTCCACAGCTAAGACCAGGCCGGAGCTTTGGTTCCGAGGAGGAGGCTCCTTGGCGCAGACCGGCATGCCGCCGATGGCGGCTGTGGCTAGCAGGGCCTGGAGAGCATCGCTGCTACCCGCGTCCACTGCCACCACATTCCGCCGCATGTTTACCCGGACGGCGAGGACGCCCGGGCGGGATCCGATCTCCTCGGCCAACTCCCAGCCCGGTTCCCTGGTGAAGGCGGGGCCCCGGTTCGCTGGCCGAAACAGCACCGTCCCCACCAGGCAGGCCGGGACTTCCACGGCAGCCGCGGCTCACTCGTGGACCGCTCTCCGACGCCGCTGCACATTGGTAGTGATGGTGCGCCACGGGACCAAGCTGGCCCCAGCATCAGCGTCGCCGCTGTCTGCGGCGCATTGCTGCGACGCACCGCGGAGTTGGGCGCGCTCGCTGCCAGCAGACGAAGCCCCAGCCGCAGCCTGGTCTCGTGCGGCGGGATTTGGTGAGGTCGCGCCCAGTTTTCTTCCGGACGCCGTCGCCCCAGCACAACAGCATCAGCATCAGCAGCTGTCTCGAGGTGGGCTCCATGGGGCTCGTGCTGGGCAGGCCCTGCTCCTTCGAGTGTGGAGGGAGAGGGAACAGTGACGGTGGGGGGCCTCGAGCTTCCCGCCTGGCCACCGCGGTGTCCCTTTTGGTTTCAGAGTCCTTCTCTTCCTCGGACCCCATTAATAATAATAATAATAATAATTGGTTTTTGGGGGAAAGGAAATGGCGCAGTATTTGTCTCATAGATCGTTGGACACCTGAACCGCGCCGTAAGGGAAGGGATAAAGGAGGGAGTGAAAGAAGAAAGGAAGTGAGAGGTGCCGTAGTGGAGGGCTCCGGAACAATTTCGACCACCTGGGGATCTTCAACGTGCACTGACGTCGCACAGCACACGGGCGCCTTAGCGTTTTTCCTCCATAAAAACGCAGCCGCCGCGGTCTGGTTCGAACCCGGGAACTCCGGATCAGTAGTCGAGCGCCCTAAGAAAAGACGAGCGTCGAACAACCGCGTGATCTTTACCGATGACAGCGGTTTAGCAACAGACACACCAGGTGACTAGGAGCCCTTGCCACATTGGTGATAGCTCCTAGATCCAAGCCCCATAGAGCCAGAAAGCCCACTCCCGAGCCCAAGGTCACCCAATGCCAAAGGTCAAAGGTAAACTCAAGGTAAGAGGTCGAAGGTCTAAGATCAACTAAAGGTCACGGCGCTCGTTTCATGGACGCATGCTTAGTTGGGGATGCTTAATTGGCGCCTTAGCGTTTTGCCTCCATAAAAACGCAGTTGCCTCTGTCGGGTTCGAGCCCGGTAACTCCGGATCAGTAGCCGAGCGCCCTAACCACTGAGCCACCGCGAAGGGTAGGGGTCTCTCATAGCCTGATTCGTTTTCGGACGTTAAACCCTCATAAACAATAAACGTTATTAAACAACACAGAAAAGAACATGAATAACTTGGAGAGTAAGCACAACACAAAGATATGAAAAATGCTCATCACACTGAATGAGAAACTACGTGAACCATCTGCGATGATTTTAACGCCCAACACAGTGCGTGGGGCAGTGCGCGCCACTCCGCGCGTGGAGACGACCTGCACGACGCAGCAACGCAGCTGGGACTCGCCCCCTTGAACACCGGCGAGCCCAACTTTCGACAACGCGGAACAACCGGCTCCTGCATCGAGGTTGCCTTCGCATCCAGAGGCATCGAGGCGACATGGCGCCGATCATCATCTCTCTGGGGCTTGGATCATTACTCCATCCTAATCGACCCCACTGAGTTGCAGGCGCGCCTCAGACGTGCCTACTCTGTTACCAACTGGAGTGCGTCCAGGCGGGCGGTCGACGAGGCGGCGGCCACTGGCGCAAATTTCTTTTGAAGTCTAGTCCGAAGCGCTCTCGCAGCCACTCAACGAGCAGAGGTAAGGGCAGGGCAGCTCACACCTGATATGGAGCTGCTGAATCTGCGCGAGAAGAGAGATCGCGGAGAGCGACGGGCGCGACGGACTGACAGAGCCGCCGACTGGACTATCTTCAACCGCTTGGACGCGGCAGCGCGCCGCCACGCCAACAAGCTATACCGCCTGCAGTGGGCTTCACTGTGCAAAAGAATGGAGGAAGATGTCAGCTCGCGGAGGCTGCTTGACACCCTGCGGCGCATCACCGAACCACAGGCAAGAAGTCAACCGCTGTCCACCCTCGCAATCTCCAGCGGGCTCAGCTTTGAAGAGTTGGCAGAGTGGATTGCCGATCGGTACGCGCCTCCCAGCCCCGCAAACGCAGCTAACATAGCTGCTCCTGAGAGCCACAGAAGCGACGCCAGTCCCTCGCCCGTCGCCTCGGAAGGTCCATATGATGCGCCGTTCACTGCGGCGGAACTGAACAATGCGCTGAAGAGCTGCCGCCGCCGCTCGGCGCCCGGACCGGACGGGCTGACATACCAGATGCTGCGAAACCTGAATGCGCAGCAACGACAGATCCTCCTGCAGCAGATCAACCTGGTGTGGGAACGCGGGGAGCTACCGGAGGATTGACGAACCGCGGTCGTTTGACCCATCAGAAAGGCAGGGCGCCCACCTACGGAGCTGAGCAGATACCGGCCAGTGGCATTAACATCGGCGGCAGGTAAGCTCAATGAGCATATGGCGTTGCAGCGTCTGAACGAGCGGGCTGCGGAGGCTGATTTTTTTGACGAGCGCCAGACGGGTTTGCTTGGGTTGCGGTGCACGGCTGATTCTATATCGGACGTTGTTACAGCGCTGGAGCATGCCAGGGCGGCAGGCCAGGTTGCGCTGCCGCTACTACTGGACGTCTCGGGCGCTTTTGACAACGTTAACCGCGCACCAATTCTCGCGGTGCTTGTGCGGTCTGGTGTGAACGGGAGCCTTTTGCGATACGTTCATGGCTTCCTGAGGGGGCGCAACATGCGCGTACGAGTAGGGGGTAAGCTCTCCAAGCCTCGCCCGGTGGACACGGGCGTGCCGCAGGGCTCTGTCCTATCACCATTTCTGTTTAATGTGGCCATGTCGGTGGCGCCGGCCTCCCTCCCCACGAGCGGCCGACACCATGTGTACATGGTGTACCATGTACCATGTGTACCATGTGTACCTGCGGCTCAAGTGTCAGCCGAGATGTGAGGCAGATACTGCGCCATTTCCTTTCCACAAAAACCAATTTTCATTTCGCATCTGTTTCTTCTTCCTTATTTTCTGCTTTCTACTGCCCCCGCTCTGGTGCTTCAGTATCGATGGCAGATGCCGGAACTAGCAAAATATTTTTCTTCGGCTTATTATTATTTAAATAAAACTACTACTACTTTCGCAATACCGCGTGGCGTCGAAAAAATGAAATAATAATAATAATTGGTTTTTGGTGGAAAGGAATAGGCGCAGTATCTGTCTCATATATCGTTGGACACCTGAACCGCGCCGTAAGGGAAGGGATAAAGGAGGGAGCGAAAGAAGAGAGGAACAAATGGGTCCGTAGTGGAGGGCTCCGGAATAATTTCGACCACCTGGGGATCTTTAACGTGCACTGACATCGCACAGCACACGGGCGCCTTAGCGTTTTTCCTCCATAAAAACGCAGCCGCCGCGGTCGGGTTCGAACCCGGGAACTCCGGATCAGTAGTCGAGCGCCCTATCCACTGAGCCACCGCGGCGGGGCAAAAGAAAAAGAAAATTAAAATTGGTTTTCAGGAAAGGAAATGTCGAAGTAACGGTCCCCCATATCTCGGTGGACGCCAGAACAGCGCAGTAAGCAAAGGAATAAAAGAGGAAGTAAAATAAGAAAGAAAGAAAGAGGTGCCGTAATGGAGGTCTCGGCAGTAAATTCGTCCACCTGAGGATCTTTAAAGTGTATTGACATCGCACAGCACACGGCCGCCTTATGGTTTTCGCATCCATCGAAACGCAGCCTCCGCGGCCGAGTTCGAGCCGGGTGACCTACTCGCTTCCGTATCACCTCATGAACAAGGGTGAAAGGGAACAAGTAGAAACAATCCTAAGGAAGGCCTACAAGACGGCACTCCACCTGCCAAAGAACACACCTAATGAAAAGCTGCTACGGCTGGGGATCAGCAACACCTTCAGCGAGCTGGTGGAAGCGAAGCTTGGAGCACAAATAGTAAGACTCAGGGACACAGCCACAGGAAGAGCGCTCCTGACGAGGTTAGGTCGAGACATGAGTGGACGCCTCGATCGATACGCCAACGTACCTGACGACATCCGTATGACCCTCCAGGTCAGGCCTATACCGAGAAACATGGATCCGAATCTCCACGCGACCAGGAGACAGGCGCGGGCAGATTACGTAGAAAGGCATCTAGCCAAGCTCGAAAACACGGTGTACACGGACGCAACCTTAAACCCGTGGAACAGGAATTCAACATGCATTAGAGCAACAGCTGTATTGGTAGACAACACACACAAGCTGATTACCTGCGCAACCACCGGAAGCTATACAGTAGCTTAGGCGGGGGAGGTCGCCGTGGCGCTGGTGGCTGCTGAAGGCTACGGGAAAAACAAGTCACTATACATTCTTATGAACACAAAAGAAGCATGCGGAAACTACACAAAAGGTAAAATCTGCAGACCCGCCATAAATATCCTCCGTAAAGTAGGGCATCTCAAACAAGAAACAACCCGCAGGATAATCTGGATTCCAGCACACGCTGGAATAGAGGGTAACGGAAAGGCGGATAGCTTAACTCGCGAGATCACGTACCGAGCTGAGCACCCACAAACACTGGGTAACCACTATACCGTTGATGTCGGATATTCCGAGATATTGAATTTTCACAGAGGAAGGAGGATTAGATACTCTCCTCCGCATAAGTCTGTAACACAGCAAGAAGCAGCTAGTTGGTGGAGGCTGCAAACGGGAGCTTTCTTTAACTTACACATCCTACACAAAATGTATCCTACACAATTCAGGGACACATGCCCGTGGTGCGGGGCAACCCCCACGCTATACCATATCACCTGGGGGTGCGAACGCAACTATGCAATCCACCAACACAAAAACCCCAGTGCAGAGAAAGTGGAGAGCCGGCTCACCAGTTGCGAGCTCACTGCCCAAAGGGCACTAGTGCAGCACGCAAGCGAAGCAGCTAGGCTCAGTGGAGCCCTGGAATAGGGGCCCAACCTTGCTGAAAGAGGTCAAACGTCGACAGCGATGAAGACGAAGACCGAACCGCCAATGTCTTAAGAGACCTCAATAAAGTTTTCCTCTCTCTCTCTCGAACCCGTGTACTCCGGCTCAGAAGACGAGCGCCATAACCACTTAGCCAGTGCGGCGAAGTGACGACGCTGGTTTGAGCAATAGATATCGCAAGTGCAGATGAAATCCCAGTGATGTCGTCACCGGTTGACCTCAATGTGGTTAACCACATTCAGAATTACGGCGCATGGGCGCTAGAGAAGCGAGACATGCGTAAATCTCTACATCCAGGCGCCACTGCCTCTTCGTGTTTTTCCCAGCTATTGTGCACCCCTATTCTCGTGAGGGACATGCATCCGGAGCATAATACCGAAAGGAGGAATAAGAATGACGAGGCACTTACAAAACGCTTCGAATTCCTGAAGTCCGACGAGGTCGCCTACGTGGACGCGGCTAGTGGGATGTCATGTGCGGCGGTTGCCTCAGTAGTCAACGGACTAGGCATCCCTGTGTCGGCAGCCGGTATTCGCAGAATGCGTCTTGAAACCGCGCAAAAAAGGCAAGGGACGAGGAACAAACCAACAGGACAGAGCGCGGAACTTCAACTGGTTTATTACAACAGCGCGTCACATTTATATAATCAATGTAATCACATTGTAACCTGACAAACGATCATCACGTACCACTTTTGCGCAGGCGTGTACGGGAACAAGTTCAGGTCTAAACTAAGCAGAGAAGTGTACTAGCCCTTCTGTATAAAGAATGAATCCGGCTCGTGTGTCAGCAAAACCTCGGTAAACCTGTCTGATAAAGAGTATTCCTATCTATATTGCATGACGCTTCATACACGCCTGCGCACCAGTGTAATGTGATGATCGTTTGTCATGTGTGAACGTGATTGCGATGATTGTATAAATGTAATGCACTGTTGTAATAAACCAGTTGAAGTTCCGCGCTCTGTTCTGTTTATTTCTTCCTCGTCCCTTGTCTTTTTTGCGCTGTTTCAAGATGCATTCTACGAATGGTCACCAACTAGCCCGGCTCTATTATCGTTTATGGGGGTTTAACGTCCCAAAGCGACTCAGGCTATGAGAGACGCCGTAGTGAAGGGCTCCGGAAATTTCGACCACCTGGGGTTCTTTAACGCGCACTGACATCGCACAGCACACGGGCCTCTAGAATTTCGCCTCCATCGAAATTCGACCGCCGCGGCCGGGATCGAACACGCGTCTTTCGGGCCAGCAGCCGAGCGCCATAATCACTCTGCCACCGCGGCGGCTCGTCTCTATTATACTAGCCACTGTTCGCAGCCGCAATAAACAAAGGCCGAAGAAGTTGCCATAGCGCTCGCTTGCGTTGGAATGAAAGCAAAATTCGTAGTCAGCGATAGTAAAACTGCGATCTGGAATTTCATGAAAGGCAGAATCTCGCTGGAAGCGCTGAGGATCCTGGTCGGCAGAGAGCTGACCCAAAAGGTCAGGTTAATATGGAGCCCAGCGCACGCGTCGGTTCCCGGCAACGAAGTGGCACACGAGTTTGCCCGAGCTCTCTACTTCCGGAACCGCCGGACTCTCGGAACCTGGACGAGCGTGCGCAAGCCTATTCCGAATTTGTGGAGAACTATAGAATAAAAAAAAACCTGGTGCCACCACCGGATATTAAGCTAAGTAATAATGAAGCGACCGCAAGGAGGAGCCTGCAAGCCGGAAATGGCGTTAACCTAGTATGGGTCTTTCACATCCTACCAAGGGACCACGAAAACGGTCCTTGTAAAACGTGCGGGGAGAGGGGCACCCTCGGCTACATAATATGGAAATGCGCCGACTCCCTCGGAATCGAAGAAAATATTCATAGCATGAAAGCCGGGAAGCCCTGCTGCGGAGCGAAGATCGCGCTCGGCAGAAACAAGCTATCGGCCTGGTGGCTGAGGCCGTGAAGAGACAAAACCTCTTTTTTACCTTTTAGTCGTGGAAGCTCCGGCCCCCGTTCCCGGCACGCAGGCCTGGAGTAGTAATTGGTCTTCATTTCCGGTGGAAATAAAAGCTGCGATACCATCCATCCATCTATACGCGCGAAAATGCAACACTGGCGCAATGGAGCAGCTGGTTGTCATCCTAACGGCGCATGCGCGGTAGTGAGGCGTGGCGTCACACCTCACAACCACGCATGCGTCGTTACCTAGGCAACCAGCTGCGCCGTTGCGCCAGCGTTGAATTTTTGCCTTTCTATGGAGCTTGACGTACAAAAAAGCCTTAGAAAGCTGCATAGCTTTCTTTGTAGCCGTTTGGCTCCGCTCGGGTGGATGCCAATGAGTAATTACCCCCCTGTTATAAAAGCCATAAGGGTATGCGCACTGTTAGTGCGGTGCTCCACGGGTGAAGAAGCTGATGGTGTGCGCGTATAATGCGCGCAGCATCTTCGTCGGTTTCGAGAAGCTGCTTCGAACGACCCCGAAATCGTTGCTTGGCGTGAAGAAGCCCGTCAGCGTAAGAATAAAGCTCAAGGGCTATGTGTTCGCATGTAGCTCTCGCTACGCATATCCTGACCTATAGCTGAGCTAAGCCACTGCTTATTTAGCATACTCGCGCCCTTTAAAAACTTAATGACTCGACAGAGTCGATAGCGAAAAGCGCGATCTGCGCTAGTCGAACAATATTCCTGACTCTGTTGCCCGCACTGAAAAGCTGACAGCGAACCTTCGAGATATGGCGTAACCATAAAAGTCTGGAAAAACGTAGAATTGCTTCCTCCTGGCTTCGATTTTTAGAGATAAATCTTGTTTCGTCTTGCATCCCAAATAAAGCAATAAAGCTGCGTGCCGGCGGCATTCTGCACAGACAAGAAAACATTGCAAAGCTTTGCGGCAACTCATTTTATTTTCAGTGCACTAGAAAAAGCTACAGAGCTTGATCGATGCATTGAAGTCCTGTTTATCCGTCCGAAGAACTCTTCAAGATTGCGAGCCAACTGTACACATTACACCTTATGACTAAGCTTCTTACTCATGTTACATCAGTGTAAGAAAGAGTGGCTTTGCTGACCGTTGAAGGTAACGAACGATTCTTGCAAATGCTCGACGTTCTCTTCTTCTGAATTCAAAGACGTTTGTGCATTTTGTTTTGCGAAAAAATCAGCTCTGTTATAAAGTGCCGGATAAGTTTAGCAGAAATTCTTCACCGCTACGGTTAGTATGGAGAGTTTAACACCCTCCAGTGGCGTCCCATTTCTTTGTACACCATCCTCATACCTCTATCTCATTTAAAGTTTCCACCGCACTGTCCCAGACGCCCAACAAACGTGACTCAAAATACTGGCGCCCAAAAATCTTGTAAGCTTGCACTGCTGTAAAATTCAAAGGGATTCAGCGGTATCCAATTACGAAGGCCATTTGATGCAATTTATCTAGCAAATCACGTTATCTTCACCCGCCTTAAATGAAACGGAGTTCTAAGTTTAAACATTCTTAACTATTTAAATGGGAAGGCTCATTACATACGCCATTTTTATCACTGGAAGAGCCTAATACATAACATTTCGCCCCTCCTTCGTTTTCTGTGTATTAGAATGAGTGTCAAGCGCTTCCTAAAATTGTAAACGTTATAAAAACCCAAAGAACCGCACTGTCATCAACACAGCTGTGGCGCGTGTGTACAGCCTGGAGCAGTGCGTGTGCTATGGCGGTGGAATTTGCCAGCAAGAAGAATGAAACAAGCAACGATTGCAATGAGCAAAGAGGCTAATTGTAAAATGGTAACACGGCCACTTGTGAGGTCACAGAAGGAGACAAATGGTTGGAGGAAGCTATAAAGAGGAAGGACAAAACGTTTTAAGCTAATTGGCGCAAATTATCTGACCTTTGTGTTTTCTTACTCTGTGACCACTGCCACTGATGCGTCCACCTCATCTGTTCGCTATCAAACACCAAGCATTCCCTAGGCATCTCTGCTTCGCGACGACCAGATTTGTGGACATTCGATGCTTCTTCGAGCGTCAGCGGGTGTTTGACGGAGTGTTGTCTAGCTGCCGGGCCGAAGACACGAGAGAGACATGTGGCTGCATCTGACCAGAATGATGTAACTTTCAGCAGCAGGACAGTAGCTGACGTCTTCAACTATACGGAAGTGGCTTCAGTAGCAGTGGGCTCCCATGACGTAGTAAGCAATGGTGTTTCCTCTTCTCCTCGCCTATGATTAAATTGCGCTCACACTCGCCTGTTTGAAGTTTATAATTTGGGAGAGTTTCTAGACAAAAAAGAGAACGCGAACATGTCGTAGTGATTGTGGTTACGCCTTTTTATGAACCCATGTACCCCAGATCATGCATATTACTAAGAAAGATGTAACACCTGAGAAGAGGACTTTTCGCTACAAGTGGCCTGCAGTCTTCTCTCATTGGCTTGCGTACTCAGCGACAGCGAAAGGCGCCCTTTGCCGTTTCTGCGTCGCTTTCTTCTGCGAATGTTCACCGGGGTCCTCAAGGTAGCGACGCAACCAATCGCATAAAAGGGTTGATATCTGTGCCTAGGCCAGTCTCTCATCAGGCAACCCCAAAAACAACGGGATTAAGTCACCGGAGAAATACTAACGTGTAGCAATTTATGCGCCCCACTCAGAGTTTCTCAATGCTTCTTTGGCTGGCCGCTTTTGTCAATGCAACCCAAAGAGCAACAGACTTCTCCGGCTGCATCCTAGAAGAATGAAGTATTTGAGCCGTGTTGAGCTTATTGTCCTCGCTGAACAACTCCAAGGCTTTTACTGCGTCTAAACATTCAGGAAAAGGAAATCTCCTGGTACTAGATGTGGCGGAACAAAACAGGGGACTGCTCACAAACACCTTGCTCGAAAGTTGTCCTTCCGGCCACGACGTTATTCCCCGCCGCCGCAATCGCCATTGAGTAGGCTTGGCCTTACCAGTTACCATCTGCGTCACTGAACGCACCTTCTGTGCAATAAGAACCGTGAAAAATTCAGGGGGCACTTTGTTGACCTTAAATGCGGTGAGGCGAAAGCCTTTAGCGTGGTGTTGCTGCTTGTGTGGCTGATGTGTGCTTACGATGTTAATTAAGTACACAATTGTTTGTGAATCTTAAATGCTGGACGCACTGGAGGGCGTTTGGGAGGCATCCGCCTGATTTGACGCCTTTCTGCAAACACTCTTTGGCTCAAGGCTCTCTGGCTCAGTGAAAAAGGAACATGTACGAGGTTCCGAAACGTCTTGAACTTCATGCCATGGTCAATGACCACATTCTTTTTTCTTTAATACAATGCCTGACCAGACGAACTTTTGTCGAATCATTGATTATGCCCTACCCAAGGAGAACAACATATGCGTTGGCAGGAAGTAGCGTAGTCGTTGGCACGCTCGGCTGCGGACCGGAATAGTGGTGATTCCAATCCCACCATACATGAGGATTTTTTTCCTTATCGAGTAGAAGAGCGTAACGGACCGACAGACGCTAGTATCAGCCATTAAAGGTATTCGCCTTAAAAGGGCTCTGAAATACCTTCTGAGGAAAGCACATCAACTCTCTTAATTATTGCGTTCTGTTGTGATGAAACCCTGAGCCAAATAATACACTTCTACACGCAGCAGAGGACCCACAATCACGGGCAAAAGTTGACGAGCCCTTCCTGGCGACTTTTTCATGCTCGCACCCTCCTCCGTCGCTCGCATCTACGTATGCTTGTTGAGAGGTGCTACTGGTTAGATTCTTTCAGGCGTCCGGCAGCTACCGTGGCCGCGGCCATTAATGCGCGTAGCTCCAGCGGGAGAAGAGGCTCCGCTCCCGGAGGTGGGGACGCCAGAGGAGCGCCGACCTTCCAGCGTGCAAAAAGTGACGAGAGGAGAGGAAAAGATGCGAGTACGCTGAAATTCAAAATTTTACAATTGATAACTCCGCTTCTACAAAGCGCATTAGAAATTTTTTTGCTGGACAGTATTCGTGAAGAGGCGGGCTTTAACAACCCAGCCATACTGCAGCGTTATTAGAACACTTTTAGAGCCCCTTTAAAACTTTGCTACACTCAACAATGACAAATGACAGGCTGAACAGCCTTTGTATGATGAGTGCACACCGAGAGCATGCAGTGAAACAGAAGAATGACTGTCACTCTCGTCATCACGCAGTTTGCCCAGAAAAATCGAAGGCGTCTGCAGATGCTATTCAAGGAACTCTGAGTGGCTGCAGTTACATGTTTGTGAAATAATTAGAAGAATAGAACAGAGGGCATTTGTCGAATTCTCTCGAACCCGCCGCGGTGGCTCAGTGGTTAGGGCGCTCGGCTACTGATCCGGAGTTTCCGGGTTCAAACCCGACCGCGGTCGGCTGCGTTTTTATGGAGGAAAAACGCTAAGGCGCCCGTGTGCTGCGCGATGTCAGTGCACGTTAAAGATCCCCAGGTGGTCGAAATTATTCCGGAGCCCTCCACTACTGCACCTCTTCCTTCCTTCTTTCACTCCCTCCTTTATCCCTTCCCTTACGGCGTGGTTCAGGTGACCAACCATATATGAGACAGATACTGGGCCATTTCCTTTCCCTCAAAAACAATTATTATTATTATTATTATTCTCTCGGAATATGAGTGGCAGCTTACGAGTCTCTCTCAAGAATTAAAGCACATAACAGCTGTATCTCACCGGTGCTTACCTACGGGGCAAAACCTTTCAGGCTAACGAAAAGGGTTAAGCTGAAATTGTGTCCAACGCAGCGATCTATGGAAGGGAAAATAATTCGTGTAACCCTTTAGGGATACGAAGAGGGCAGAGGGGTTCAGAGAAGAAACGTGGGTTAATGACACCTTAGTTGAACTGAAGAACAAATAACGGACTTGGACCGTGCTTCTAATGCGAAGGCAAGATAACTGCTGGCGGCAGAGACATTAAGAAGTTTGCACGGCTAGGATTGCGGTATAGTTGGCACAAGGCAGGGTTAATTTGATCGATATTAGAAAGACCTTTGTCCTGCAGTGCGCGTAGCCAGGCTGCTGCTGATGACGATCATATTGTGTTGTGCGCTTGTGATCACCTCGCGTGAGTCATGAACCCACACTTAGCAAGACTGGCCACCCTTGTTTTCGAATCAATAGTAATTTTCAACATTTTGGTTTTTAAGTTCAGTATATTGTTCAATAATAAAACCCAAAGTGTCTTCTATAAGCCCCGCGCTATTTTGCCGCTTCTGAAC
Organism: Amblyomma americanum; assembly: GCA_030143305.2. Taxonomy (NCBI): domain Eukaryota; kingdom Metazoa; phylum Arthropoda; class Arachnida; order Ixodida; family Ixodidae; genus Amblyomma; species Amblyomma americanum. Next base: position 40,707 of record JARKHS020008375.1, read on the forward strand.
TTTGTTTGATCTGCAAACTTTATGCCGCAAATAGGGCCCTTTTGATGAATGCCTACCGTTTCTCTTTTCAGCTGGTCTCTATAAGCAAAGGGCGTCTATTCTTCCCTCTCCCTCCAAAAAATTATGTGGACGCGCTTGGTGACAGCACGATTCAGAATTTCCCATTCGCCTGTTGACTGACGCATAACATGCCGGTAGTTTGATATTAGACAATTCTTGTTATCCGTCCAGAAAGGGTGCGCGATACGCTGCACTGGCACACGTCCTGGCGGCGACCGGAGTAGTTGAGCATGAAAAGTGCAGCGCCCGGGAAATGCAATACACTTTGGCTCCGTCTTGAGTTAGTCAAAGCTCCTCAGCTGTGGGACCAGCAAACATTTTGTTTTGTAAATGACTGTATTGGGTGCAAAAAGAGCCTTTTTTCGAGCCATTAAATAAATAACTTCGTAGCAAATGTAAACGCTGGTACAAACTTGGGGGAACTGCTCACCCGATGTCGTTGCTATGACGATAATGTTGAGGCGTGAGCATCAGTGGAAGGACCATGAAAACAGACACAGAACGGAATGAGAGCGCAATTGGACGCAACTTGTCTGTTGTCGAGATATGCAGAGTGCGTCCTCCTTGATATGCTGGCCTGTTCGCCCATACATTTACGTCGGACACGGTTCTTTGAGAGAAAAGCCGCAAAGTATCCCTCTTCGATTGGGCGGCTAGAATATAATTTACCAGGCGATACACAACCTTCGACCGTAAAGTTCCGAGACTGAGTTCTTTGTAAAAAATGCGTTTAACATTGAAATAATTTGTGCAGCACCACTTTGAAATAGTTTCCCTTGCAGTCTATACACAGCGTCCAACGCTTCTTAATTTCTTGGAAACAGTTGGAAAATGCTTCTTTTGGCATGACTGTCACCTCCTTTATAGTGGCGTCTTGAATGTCCTTCACACTCCCCACCCAGCGACCTTTTAGGTTTATTTTCACACCAGGAAACAGGAGACAAAATCGCATGGGGAGAGGTCAGGCGAGTATGGAGGGGAAGTACAGTAATCCTGTGCTTGGCGAGAAATGTTGGCACGCTGAGAGCAGTGTGTGGCCCTGCGTTATCATGAACAAGGCTCCATTGTCCACATGCCCGTAAGTCAGGGCGACTGCGTCGCGTTGCATTGCATCACGCATGTGTTGGAGTAGGCGGATATAATACTCTTGATTCCCCGTCCGCACTTATAGGGTGAACTCAAAGTTTATGACACCTCTGGCATTGAAAAAACACTATCAGCATCGTCTTCTTTTTGGTCTTCTGTCGCCGCATCTTTCTCGACGCCGGAGAGCTTGCGGACCGCCGTTCGGCGCTCGGCCTCTCTGTTTGAGGATCGTATTGAAAAAACCATGTTTCGTCTTCATCAATGATGCTGTCGACGAATGCAGCATCCTTCTCTGCCTCGGAGAGCAAATCAGCGCTCAATAATGCCCGCGTGGCCTTCTGGTCCTCTGTGAGGCAGTGCGGCACAAATCTGGCATTCAGCTTTTGTTTCCCTAAGTTCTCACTCAAAATTTGGCGGCATGTTGTCTTAGTAATGTCCAGAGCATCTGATAGCATGCGGATAGTAATGGTGCGGTCTTGCTGCACGATTTCTCTGATCCGAACCACGTTGTTTTCATTCCTTGAGGTTGAAGCCCGCCCCTGCCTTGTGTCGTCTCCCACCGACGTTCTCCCCAAACGAACCTCTTGTGCGGCTCGAAAACTCGCGCCTGCGATATTGTCTCGTTGCCGTAAGCATCACGAAGGAGCTGCTTACGGTGCTGTGCCGCTGTCTTGCCATGCGTCACACCGAATTATTTGTTTACAGGCTGTTCGATGTGGACGTCCCTCTCTTCACATTCACTCACAGTAGAATGCGCAGACGACTTCTAAAACGTCTTTTTTACATGTAGTGCCATCTAGCAGCTGTTACAGCAATTAGCATAAACAGTTCAGGTTAGCCTGAAAAGATAGCGCTACACATACGCACCAACATTAGTTTTGTGGAATCATTTGTAAAGAAGAAAATAAATCAGTCTCAAACTTTACGAACAAAGGTTGTAGAATGTGCCAACCATTTAACATTCCATTTCTACCGCAAGTCGCTATTGCGGCCCAACTTTGCCCGTTGGCTGCTGAAGCGTTGAACAAAATTGTTTGCACAAATTGAGCCATAATTTTGAGCAGTAGGCTAAGTTCACAAAAAGCGTAGCTGGCGAATATAGTGATGACTCCGTAACACGCGGTCATGGGAATGACCGCCGTCAAGTGGAGGCGAGTGGAAGCCTTGGGTTATGCAGCATTGCATCTTGTTAATAATAATAATAATAATAATAATAATAATAATAATAATAATAATAATAATAATAATAATAATAATAATAATAATAATAATAATTTGTTCTGGGGGAAAGGGAAAGGCACAGTATCTGTCGCATATATCGCTGGACACCTGAGGAAAGCCGTAAGGGAAGGAATAAAGGTGGGAGTGAAAGAAGAAAGAAAGAGAGAGGTTCCGTAGTGGAGGGCCCTAACCACTGAGCCACTGCGGCGGGTACTTCTTGTTGCAAAATCTTCTTTGCGCCCGATTTTGATCACGCGCACTGATCCCACTGAAGTTTGTTTCAGAAGAGCTTAACCCTCCCCTCAGATTTTTAATGTCAATAGTGTCGTTGAATTTTTATGTACTTAGTCCTACAGTAGGCAAGCACAGACCCATACGGAGTGTACTGATGAAAGTAAAGAGAAGCAAGCACGGAAGTGGAGCAAAAACTTAAACCATTATAGAGTGAAATATACGCACCAAAGGCAGCAAGAATATCTCATGTCTGAAATAGCAGTTAAATTTTGTTCCTTAGTATATATAATAATAATTTATAATAATTTGTTTTTGGGGAAAGGAAATGGCGCAGTATCTGTCTCATATATCGTTGGACACCTGAACCGCGCCGTAAGGGAAGGGATAAAGGAGGGAGTGAAAGAAGAAAGGAAGAAAAAGGCGCCGTAGTGGAGGGCTCCGGAATAATTTCGACCACCTGGGGATCTTTAACGTGCGCTGACATCGCACAGCACACGGGCACCTTAGCGTTTTTCCTCCATAAAAACGCAGCCGCCGCGGTCGGGTTCGAACCCGGGAACTCCGGATCAGTAGTCGAGTGCGCTAACCACTGAGCCACCGGGGCGGGTGACTATATATACGAACATGGTATTCACAATGTCATGCGGGCAGCGAATTTCATACTTCAATAGGCAGTGGGAAGAAATAATATTTAAGTGTACGGTTAAAACTACATTTAACGACGTGAATGAAAAGCTACGAATTAGATTTCTCTGCAAACCAAAAACGCCAACTGAGGTCGGTCTGGAATTCGTTTGCTGGTTGGTGTCGAATTCCGAATTATCCCTCGTACAATAGCTTTTCCTCTACCACAAATTGCATAATCTTTGCAGCGATTCGAACTGAATTTCAGTGCGACATTCAAACGTGGCCACAAATTTTTCAGCCGCACACGTAACCTCTTTTCTAGCATTACCACCTTGTATGCGTCGTTTTCTTCTCACTTCTCACGTGGCGTACCGTCTGAGTGATATTTCATGAAATGTGGCGCTTTCGTGAAAAGTGCTTGAGCAGGGTGCAAGCACTACGCACAAAAACAGAAATTAGAAAGTAGCCCATGGCTTACGGGCAATGTGCCTTTGTCCACATTGTTTGGAAGTCTACATGGCTCACATTTCGCGCGAGTGTTACGTCAGGAAGCTTGAAGCTACTACAAGGAGTCCTATTTTATGCACCGAAGTGTGACTCTCGAGTGCTGAACGCAACGGTGACAAAGGCTGTACGTCGCGCCCGTTCGCTAACTGTCGGAAAGTTAAAACAATCAGTTCGTGACAGACACTCACGGCAACATTGCCGTTATTTAGGTGTCCAGCAGCACTTAGACGCCAGCCCATGACACATGCAGGAATTCGAAATTCTCACTTTTTACGCACTTATATACTTAAGCGCTCTGGGTCATCCAACTCGGCGGATGAATAGTATATCCTTATTCGCGAAGTAGGGTTTTGGATAAACGTGACGCCGCCAGATGTTGGTGTATCTGCGTGATAGAAGGAAGAACAGAAATAGATGATGAAATGAAAGCTTGCGCGGCTTCTTGCACCCATCAGCAGAGTCATCACTGGTGACTGCACCTGCACGAAACAACAAATGCCCGTGCGAAGAAATGATAGCACCAGGTAGGTGACGCGCTTTATAGCAGGGTAGCGCGTTTCATGGGAAAGGAGGATATCAGTGCATTTCGTCTGTGCACTCTTAAAACACTCGATGGCTCTTTCACACAGCGTGCTAAGATTCACGGGCTAAAATTATGACTTGGGAGTTGAGCTGCTATGCTTGGCCAGATGGTCAAGCGCGCTTTGCGCATGCAAAGCAAAAAGTGAATAGCTTATAATTCGACGCAATATATCGATATGTTTAGAATTTTGCTCGCGCGTACACACGTCTTAAACGTGCGCAGATGGAAGCCATTAAGCGTTGGTTTAGTAGATCCCGAAATGATAGGCGCGTTTTGTGCTGTGCATGGCAGCACGTCAGTTTAGTCGTTTGGAGGTTTAGGCGGGCGTTATGTATGCCAGCCCCACTACATTGTATCACTGCATGGCGCGAAGGAGGTTTCTACTAGTCGGAACGGAACCACATACGCGGCGCCTATACACGAAAACTAGCTGCATTAACCTCCAATTCCAGCATTCCCTTTAAACATTTTTGACCTTTAACCTTTCAAACGCTGCGCAATCAAGCAACGTCTCAAAGACGCAACTTTTTATTGACAATTCATATATGCCTTCTAAAATAGCGGCCGAAAAAAGTACCCACATTTACGAGGACAAACAGGTCTTTTTTCAAAGTTAAATTACTGGATCATTGGTAATTCCCATATGCAGAGGCTAATGTCGACGCAAAGAGCTTTTTCTATCTCTGAAGGACAAATTTCTTCAATGTGCTTTGTGAATGCAACCTTAAAGCTTACTGTAATGCATTCGAATATTATAGAGAGCAAATTAAAGTGAAAACCGCTACGCTAGAGTGCTTTCTTTCACCATGCAAGCTGTAGCGAATTCAGCGCTACAGAAGACGCAGTAGGCAGGAGAGCATTTCTTGTGCAAAGGCTTTTTGCGGTATAGCTATGACCCGAACGTCGCAGGACGAACCACGCGTGCCTGCTTTCATTATTCACGTGACCACCGTCAGCATGTGCCTCACACTGCCGTAATCGTCTTCAGGTGAAGTGCATGCAGGAAGAAATAAGTAAAAAGGGGGGGGGGTAAATGCGTAACCACACACTGCATGCAACACTCCTCTCACTTTGTGCAATGTTTGCAGTCATCGGGTGGGACACGCCGCAGTGAAGACGGCCCAAACACCTCGAAGCACCTCGCAGATGTCGCATGCAGCCACGACATGAAAGCCCCAGGACATGCGGAAGGTCCGACATAAGAAGCACGGTGCTGCAGCCGGTGTCCACGAATGAGCTGCCCGATAACATCAGTAAATCTGCGCCCATGCACTTGATGGAATAAGGCATTGGTTAAGCTAGCCAGCGCAATGTGAGCGACTCTAAGGCGGGGGTACTGTCTCTTTAAATTTCCCTACGCTGGACACTAATGGTCCCCGAGGTACGTTTGCATGAAACTCATCGCAAGAGAAAATCATGCAGGCGTTCCTTTTTTTTCACAAAATCACCAACTGTTAATCTTTAGCTTTGTTATATTTTGCTCATTTCGACATTTCATGCTCGTTCGTAGGAGCTACACTAATACGGTGCTGACACAAGGCTGATAGTTTGTCCGTTTATTAGCCATAATTCAATTCCTTGAAGCACGCGTTGTTGAAAAATGTTGTAGCGTCAATGTTTTCCGCCTTATTCATACGATTATCGTAAATAAAAATTTCGAAGGACGGTGTTTTTTGCAGGTAGATAGAAATTGCCTTTCATAATTTTCTACTTTATAAGATTAGCTAGAAAAATTCAACTGCTTTCAAATTTGGTCACATAAAGCAGATTTCAAACAAAACAACATTATTCCAGTATATTAACTGGTTCAGAAGTTATTTCTGTTGGAAAAATGATCGTGTGTAGTTTACCCTGGATGCTGAAGGAGCACAATGTTCCTATATCCATACCAAAATCAGTATTTTACCCAAGCACCTAATAAAAAAAATATTTGGCGTGAAATCCTGCCATTTACGAATTTAAAGTGTCAGGACAATTTCTAACAGTTAACAAACCCTCTAGAAAAGTTTCAAAACGTTCTGTTCCTCTTAATTAAATGCATATCAGAAAAGAAATCCTGTCGAGAGGAGCGGCTCCATGAAACGTTGTTCTTTTGCTGCGAGCTTCCGACACAAAAACATGTATCCGGTAATACTGAGGGTTTAGAAAAGCGAACAGATGATAGAGAAAACATGCAGAAAGTGAGCTACCAATGTGTCTCTTTAGTTAATACTACTGCTCAAGCGAATGTACCCAGTCGGGAAAGGACTCACCTTCAGATATAGTCCAGCACGGCTACTGACTTCTCCTCTATGACGCTTCTATGCTTGGGTTCGTCGGTGGCGTCTGCGAAAGTCATACACTGGTAAGTTGGCAGGAAAATTTATTGCGCCCGCTAAGTATAGGCGAATCCTCACGATGTTACAGCCGGCACAATCTGATAAGGCCGCGGGCGATATAAAGGACTTTGCACGATGCAAGAAAATAACTAACAATAACGAGAAAAAGCTTATAAAGTACCAATCAGAGCAATTTTAAACGAAACACAAGACTGCGCTCCAAATACAGCCTCGAGCCGCACCCGTGGCAATGCACAGCAGCAGATGTCCGTTGTGCGAGGTATTGATCCGCGGCCTGAATTGCAGGCACTTTCTTAGCTATCGGCCGAGATTTAAATGATCGTTTAAAACGGTCAGCCATCAGCGTCACCTTATTACACGTACGTTCGCGGAGTTAAAAACATGCGGTTTTTCTTCTACAGCTTCGTTTCTAGTGTCTTACCCATGATGAAGCCTAAGACTTCTGGGTGTTTCCCAAAATTGAAGAAAAGCCAGAAGCCTGCGTATTTTGCGTCTCACAAAAACGGCACCTCCACAATGTTATTTTGGTGTTGACAAGAACCACTCTATTTTTTTATTGCCGCTTGTTGAATGGGAGGATGAAAGCATCGCAGGAAATGTGGGTTTATATAAAAATGCGCTGACTAGTAAGAAGTAAACACTTATGTAGATTTGCTTCCTTCATTGTTTCCACTTATTTACGAACAGCTAATATTTGCCTCTTGAAATCTGTTTTCAATTTTGCGATGTAGAGATATGAAAATAAATTTGAATATTGTTTCTTACGTAAAATATTACTCCACAATCTGTCAGTGAGACACGCATGCTTATCATAATGCTAACGTTTAACGTCCTGCACAGATAATGCCCGCCAATACCCGCCGAGGTGGCTCAGTGGTTATGCGGCTCGACTGCCCGAAAGACGCGGATTCGATCCCGGCCGCGGCGGTCGCATTCCCATGGAGGCGAAATACAGAAAATCCACTTGCTCTGCGATGTCAGTGCACGGTAAAAAATAAAAGGTGTTCGAGACTATGTGTAGTCCTCCACTACGACGTCCCTCATAGCTTAAGTGACTTTTGGACTTTAAACCCCATGAACGTCCAATTAATGCGCTTTATCCCTCTTTGTTAGCAAAGACCAGTGAAGAGTACAACTAAGCTTCCATCGACGAGGATATCTATCGCGAACAGCTGCCACTAATTACTTGCGGTTATTTTTTTGGAAGTTTATTTTCCTCTATTGTTGGTGTTTCGTCTAACGAAAGTTTGTTTTTCATTTTGTCTCTTCACTGGGGTATTCAACTGACATGCCCCCCCTGCTCAGTAACACCTGTGAGCCGTGAAGGTAATGTTTTAAAAGATATGAAGACAGAAGATACTTAACTTGAACCGAATAAAACCTCTATGGATGCCGGCGTTTAATTTAAACTTTGAACGAAGAAAGCGAAACTTTTTCAAAACTTCATAAATTTCCTCTCCTGCCATAACCCAATGTGTCCATTAAAGTGTTAGCATTAGGATGATCAGTGCAAGCGAAAATGGCAACCACCGTTACGTGTGGACGCGTGGCCACCTCGGATAAAATGCACTTTGTATACTATCTCGGATATAATGCAGTTTAGTGTGTTAACCAGGGATATAATGAACCTGAGCCTGCCACTTCAGATATAATTAACTTTTTTAAATTAGGATATAACAAACTTTCGTGTATTACGTCAAATATAACGAACCTAATTATTCCACCTAAGATGTAACCAACTTCCGGGTTCTGACAGCACATGTAACTAAATTAGTATGTTCATCACGGATATAACACACCTAAGTGCATCACCCTTGGTGTATACATAACTCTGCAGTATTACCGGTATGTACAGCCTATATGCAACTCTGTAGTTACAATCCAATGACTTTCAGTAGGTCGATCAGATGCAAGCTGAGCTTCAGGCAGTGGCGCATAACCTAGAGACCTCTCATTAACTGAACTTGGCCTCGAGCTAGCGCCGGACAAAGCTGAATCTCTTTTCAAGACAGGCAATATTTGTACTACCCCGTCTGAGCAGTCCCCCTTGTTTTTGCATAGCAAGTCATCACAACACATAAAGAGGCAATCGAGCTCCTCAGTGCAGCTTTCAGCAACTATAAAGTTCTCGTAATTAGATCAAATGTCTCAAGAACACCCGGAAAAATGCCGTACGTCTCATCGTTTGCAGTCAAAATAGAACGTTGGTGTGAGGCAGGAGGCAACTCATACGCTGGCGCTTGCTAGGCGTGATCAACAAACTGTGCTCGAACTGCAGTTGGAGCCGATAACGGATTACTCTATAGCAGTATGGTTTTGCGAGCATCGCTGAATCTTGCGAAGTTGAAGCTTCCATATTGAAAGATAATTTGCACAAGCTCTTCACGGAAGTGCAGAATGAAGAAAAAAACATTTCGCAACAGCCGTTAGATATAATAGTTAACTGAGAAGAACGGTTTTTTATACTGACGCGAAACAAAATTACGCTTATATTATTGTCTTTCTTAACAGAAGTCTCATATGAAACACTTGCAAAGTTCGTTTTTGAGGAAACGGAATCACTCAGTAACTGTGTCGTTTCTCGGTGTACACACTAACGACGGCGTAAAGGAAGGAAGGAAGGTAAGAGTGAAAGATGAAAGGAAGAAAGATGTGCCGTGTTGGAGGGCTCCGGATAATTTGGACCACTTGGGGATCTTTAACGTGCGCTGGCATGGGCGAAAAATGAAGATTGGTCGTTGGGGAAAGGAAATGGAGCAGTATCTGTCTCACATCTCACCGAACACCCGACCCGCGCCGTTAGGGAAGGGATAATGGAGGGAATGAAAGAAGAAAGGAAGAAAGAGGTGCGGTAGTGGAGGGCTCCGGAATAATTTCGACCACCTGGGTATTTTGAACATGCACTGACATCGCACAGCACACAGGCGCCTTTAGCGTATCGCCTCCAATGAAACGCTGCTGCCGCGATACTGTTCGAACCGGCACTGCGGCTCACTGCACGAGCGCCTCCTGAGCCGGAGTAAAATTGATAGCGGACCCGCCGCGGTGGCTCAGTGGTTAGGGCGCTCGACTACTGATCCGGAGTTCCCGGGTTCGAACCCGACCGCGGCGGCTGCGTTTTTATGGAGTTTGAAAAATGCTAAGGCGCCCTTGTGCTGTGCGATGTCAGTGCACGTTAAAGATCCCCAGGTGGTCGAAATTATTCCGGAGCCCTCCACTACGGCACCTCAACTTCCTTTCTTCTTTCACTCCCTCATTTACCCTTCCCTTACGGCGCGGTTCAGGTGTCCAACGATATATGAGACAGATACTGCGCCATTTACTTTCCTTCCAAAAACCAATTATTATTAAAATGGCGCATTATCTGTCACATCTCGACGGACGCCTGACCTGCGCCTTAAGGAAAGGGAGAAAGGAGAGACTGAGAGAGGAAAGGAAGAAAGAGGTGTTGTGAATGGCTCCCGAATAATTTTGATCACCTGGGGATCTTTTCCGTGCACACAAATGATACAGTATGTGGGTGCATTTTCGGTTGGCCTCCATGGAAACGCTTCCGCCGCGGTGAGGTTTGAAGCCGAAGTATATATATATATATATATATATATATATATATATATATATATATATATATATATATATATATATATATATATATATATATATATATATATATATATATATATATATATATATATATATCATAATTGGTTTTTGGGGAAAGGAAATGGCGCAGTATCTGTCTCATATATCGTTGGACACCTGAACCGCGCCGTAAGGGAAGTGATAAGGGAGGGAGTAAAAGAAGAAAGGAAAAGAAGAACCGTATTGGAGGGCTCCGGAAAAATTTCGACCACCTGGGGATCTTTAACGTGCGGTGACATCGCATAGCCCATGGGCGCCTTAGGGTTTTTCCTTCATAAAAACGCAGCCGCCGCGGTCGGGTTCGAACGGAAGTAATAATAATAATTGGTTTTCTGGGGAAAGGAAATGGCGCAGTATCTGTCTCATATATCGTTGGACACCTGAAACCGCGCCGTAAGGGAAGGGATAAAGGAGGGAGTGAAAGAAGAAAGGAAGAAGAGGTACCGTAGTGGAGGGCTCCGGAACAATTTCGACCACCTGGGGATCTTTAACGTGCACTGACATCGCACAGCACACGGGCGCCTTAGCGTTTTTCATCCATAAAAACACAGCCGCCGCGGTCGGGTTCGAACCCGGGAACTCCGGATCAGTAGTCGAGCGCCCTAACCACTGAGCCACCGCAGCGGGGGCGAACGGAAGTACCCGGGATATTGGTTTTGTGGAAGGGAAAGGCGTCCGTGTGCTGTGCGACGTCAGGGCACGTTAAAGATCGCCAGGTGGTCGAAACTATACCGGAGCCTTCCACTACGGCACCTCTGCTTCCATTCTTCTTTCACTTCCTCCTTTATCCCATCCCTTTCGGCATGGCTCAGGCGTCCAACGATATATGAGACAAATACCACGCCATTTCCTTTCCCCAAAAGCCAATTAATATTATTAGGAAGGGAAAGGACCACTCTAGCTGGCGCACACATCTGTGTGGACACCTTAATCCCACCGTTAGGAAAAAGAGGAAGGTGGGGCGGTGCAAATTAGGCGATGTAATCGTCGCAGGCGCTCGTGGCATGGACGCATACTTATTTGCAGACTGCCGGGTAGAAAGCAAGATAAGGTGCCGCTCACGATGATATAAGATCGCCAGCATTCCCATTGTGTGCTAGTGAACTATCGAGAATGAGTAACAATTTTTAGTGGTCCCTGCTAGTCCGAGGAGCATCTGGAATAGAAGAAAATGGTTGCTAATGCTGTCGTTGAATGTCCTACCAAGGCCACTTAATTCAGTAATTGGTTAATAAAGAAACGAAAATGAGAAAAGTCAGAATCTTCTTAATGAATAGCGAATGCTTGTTTACGCTAATTACAAAATTTAAAATGTGTAGTATACCAATTAGTTCATTTAAATAGCTGAAAAAGTTTAAAATGTGCTCAAAAGTGTCAAACTGCCCAGAATGCAAAGCCTAACCCACTACCCTCTATGCTCTTGCGCCATTCCTTTTTTTTTCTTCCACTCTGTCCGCGTCGTTTGCGCTGTTTGCCACCACTATGTACCACCAACTCGCCCGTTTGGCTATTGTGTTTAATCCGGAGTTTATACTCTGTTTCATACATCCGAATGAAAAAAAGATTGTGCGAAAAAAAGTTTAACTATGCAGGAATACAACCAACGCACCCCTATTTGCCTTTCGACTCTCCGGAGCGGCGTGTTAGAGCACACGACCACAGAACAGCGCGGAGTGATACACCTCTTTTTTTTTGCGGACTATTTCTGTAGCCTTCACAGCGTTGCACTTCGTATTTTAAACGGGTTATAGGTGTTAAAGCCACGATCAAGAGGCCACTTCGCCACATAGACACGTGGATAGCTCACATGGCTAAGCAACAATTCTGAACGTCATAGGAGTTATCGTCACATCACTTATCTCAGATTAGAAAAAACACAGTTGGGCTAAAAGTCGTTCAGTCATTCTCCGGCCTTACGCGACGACTGCTTTGCCTAGCTTAGTGAACAATTTCGGTTCAAAAAAATGTTGCTGCCACCTTCTGGAAGACGTTGAAGTAACGAGCGTTAGCTGTTTGGTTCACAAGAGTTGATTAGACGTCATAATCACGTGGTTTTTGACATCATTAGCTGCCGAATTTTGCCGCCATCTTCGATTATGACGCCAGAGTAATGTGGCAGCCTATGTTGGCCGGCATCTTGGATTTATTAAAGACGTCATCAAATATTTATCATTATTGGCAGACATCTTGAATTTAAAAGTGATGCCTCCAATCAATCACCAAATGGATATATCCGTGACGTTACCAAATAATCACCAATTCGATATAGTAATGACGTCAACAGTCAATCACCAATTAGGTTTCTACATTGATTTGCTATGGGGCCGCCGTGCTGGATTTCTCAGACAAAATTTCACGCCGAAGGGAGGAAGTAGCAGACACCAAGTTATCGCCGAAGTGAGGTGTAACAGACCCCATGAAATCGAGAAATGTGATGAGTAAGAGCCAAGGCTCTTTAAAATTATTGCACGATGCCGCCGCTGTGCCTCAGTGGTAATGGTGCTCGGATGCTGACCCAAATGAAGCGGGTTCGATTCCGGTTACGGCGGTAAGTGGTTTTCTTACAATAATATTAAAAGAAAGGAAAAGATTTTCGCTAACCCCGGATCTGCCATCGATATTGAAGAACCTGAGCTGGGGCAGCGGAAATGAAGGATAGTAGGCAGAGTGTAGAAATGAAATGAAAGAGGTGAGGGGACAGAAAGCGAGGAAAGGGTAAGAAAAGGCAAGTAAAATGAAAATCAAATGAAAATAAAATTTGTTTTAAAGCAAGGAAATGACGCATGTCGCACATATATCGGTGAACACCCAAACCGCGGCATAAGTGAAGGAAAAGCACCCTTATAAGACAACACCGAATTTCACGAAAAGCGCCTTTGTTCATACCAAACAATTGAGCTTGCATGACGGAGTGGTTAGCGTGTTGTGTCGCACTTCGGAGGCTCTGGCTGTGTTCCCCGACTCGACCAATTTCATATTCGGTTTTATATTTTAATGCTTCCGGGATCTTTCGTACACGCTAACGCCGCCGACGCCGACGACGCCTGCTTTTCTGCGGCACGGGGCCCTTAATGCTGTCGCGTTAAAACCACGTACGTGATAGATGATAAGGCGCGTGTGCAAAAGGGGGAATACGGCCCGGCGCATTCCGGTAAACTTTAGGCTGAAAAAGAATGCAAACAACAAATCTCCTCTGAAATCAGGCGTACAGGATACTCCTCAAGTACATTTCACTTGTACCTGGTTTCGCTCTTTGTAGACCCACGTGTGTGAATTTTCAGTTTACGTCGCAATGGACAATTAGGTGTCAATTTAAATCTTCCCTGTCTAGCGACCTTCACAGCGTGGATTTGAGCCGCATTTCTTTTTCCACGCCGCCACTTGTCTATATATCTATTTATTCTTTTTCATTATTTTTTTTACGCGAGAGCGTTTACAGCTAGATCGGTCGTAGCATTGTCGGCACCGCGCGTCAGAAATATTCCTTCCCATACGACGCGGTTCAGGTGTCCACCGAGATATTTGAGACAGGCCTAAATTTCTTTACTTGTCCACCGGGCAAAGCGTCGCCCGTTCGCAGCTCTGCAACACGCTGTCTCGTCTCGCTCTAAAATAGGAAGTCTAAGAATACTCTAATTATTTTAATGGTTTTGTTTCATTTTGTTCTATTTTTAATTTTTAATCAATTCTCTTCATTGCTTTAATTTTTCTTGTTTTTATTAGACTTCTTTATTTTACTTTTCACGTCCAGGTGGTATGTCGACATCCATGGCGATTGTGTTGTCAAAGTGTAATTAAAATTCATCAACCAACTGTTTCTCACAACATCGTCTAATCACGCACTAACACAATGAACTTTTGCACATATATCTTTATAGAACAACACAATCATGCGGGGATTCTATGCCGACGTCCATGGCTATTGTGACGTAGCAGTGTAATTTACACGTTATATTAATTAAACAATTGCACCACATGGAGCAATAAATTCCCACAGCGATATCGAATCACACACTGCCTAACAGATTCAAGATTTTGCAGATTTACCTTCACAGAAGGAAGTGATTGCGATATATAGCATTAGCGCAACTCGTTTTATTAAAGAAAAACGAAACCCCGCGAAGTTTAAAAAATAAAATGCGCTGCGCTAATACTTCTTAGTCGAAACCACCTCTAACGGATCATTTTCGCGGTGCTCTAAAGCTTTGTTATTCACATCCAAGCATTTCCAGTCATATTATTAAAGTTAAATAATCAAGAAATTATACTATGTCGCCGAACGAAGAAAATGGCCGGAGATAGTCCATTATAAATCATACCTTTTTAATAAGTTCTACGGGGAAGAACAATAATATTTAAAGTTTTGGCGCATATAATGGGACATCTTGTATATGCATACATTTGTTTTTTTTCAAGAAATGTTAAAGTCTGGGTTGGGTGTGTCGTCATCCTTCAGAACCTTAATGTCAAAAGGTTTCTCTAGTATCGGTTTCGATTTTTTGCCCCCGCTTGCTTGTGCTGCTCTTGACGGTTAGAAATGTGTGACAGTTTCTTTTTTTTACTGCTTTTGTACAATTTCGCCACTTTGAACTACACAGTTAAAGCCTATAAGTGATCAACATATGGTGTCATTTTGTGCTTGTTCTCCTGCGTGACATTCATTTACATGATTCGAAGCGGGAGAGTAGTAGCTCCGAGCTATGGTCACCACCAGGAATAATTTAGGAGTGGAAAAGCACGAGCGGAAGTACAGCGGAAGTACAGTCTGAGATTCAAACGCAAATACGGCCATCTCTGAGGACGATGTGTCTGCCGGTTCCGCTAGGTGCACTGTGCGCTAAGTCGGCCACTGGGGCCTATACGGGAGAGTCCCCTCTTTTCCAGTATGTTACTCTACGAAGTAACAGTGCGGAGAAAGTTTTGCCGACACGTAACTCGAGACGTATCCTTTGAGTGTGTCTATTAATGAACGAATGAACTCTTTTTTACAAAGGAAGGCTCAATGTCGTTTGTTAAGGAATTGGGTTATTAAGGATGGGAAAAGTATGGGTCTATTCATACATTAAGGGACGGCATTGGTCGTCTAGCCACGCTTTACACTGCTTTATAGAGGTCACTTAACATATTTGGCAATATATTTCAATATACCGTTCGCTCCGGCTCTGGTCAATGCACGAAATTCCTCGCCATTGATTGGAAAACCATGCTTGGCGACGAGGTCGTCGCGTACCTTGCGGAACTCTGAACAATGCCAAACTAGGTTGGACAGGACAGCACGACACGTGCAGTCACAGTACGCGCACTTAACAACATCAATATTGCCCCCTTAATGCCAGCGAGGGCCAGTAAGCCATTTGCAGCTGTTTGGTGCAGATCTCTTCATGCCCTGTAAGAGCTGCTGAGGTATCAAGGTAACCCGGTAGTGTAATGGCCGTAAGTCGTGCACGGCTCCTCTGTTTGGCACGCTCTAGTCTGAACTTTAGGACAGCCAAGTTGTTGCACATATCAGCACGGTCGTCGGTAAGGGCGGGGTATTCCAGCGGAGGAAGCAACGAGACACTCTCCCGAGCCGCGTTGTGAGCGGACTGGTTCCCGTCGTCATCGCGCGTGAGTCCCGAGATCCAGGCGAGGCGCATTCGCACGTAGCGTGTTGAGAGGATTCTGATTATAAAAGTAATCTGCTGTGCAGTTAGTGGGTCTAGAATGGTTTGTGGAGTTCGTGTGCGACTTCATATCAATAAGAGAGTATTCTAATTTTGCGCGATGTGTCAGTTTGTAGAAATTGCTTGCCGACCAGAACGTTTTCCACCTGCAGTGGAGTGCCGTATATAGTGAGCAGCTCCTCTTCTTTTATGCACCCATCGGGTGCACGAATAGTACGGCAGCCGCTGAAATTGAGATTCTCACGGTTGCGCAATGCCATTCATATGGCGCCGTCTTTCAGGCATGCATCTACGTATATATCCTCCTCATCTCGTACTTTACCAGCGGCCGTGTGTCGAGCTAGGGAGAGCCGTATGACCGTTTTGCTCTGGGTGGAGCCGTACGTCTTTAGCGGCCGAGGTGTGGACGAAGACAAGGCGGAGCCGGCCGGCCTTTATAATCAGCCGGTGCAGAGATTTGGCGGTCCCAGCGTTCCCTAGTGCTTCCCTCTTTAGTAGAAGTACTGCTTTTCGTGCCGAGTTACAGCATCCTCAATGATTTCGTGTATAGGAGGAAGCGCCACCGCTTACTCTAGAGCCGTGATGCGCGTAAGTCGTGGCAGGCCTGTTATAGTGCGTAACTAGGCCCTGTGCAGAAGAGCAAGGTCTTCGCGGATTTCTGTCGTCAGTTCGTACGAGGGGCCGCCGTAGAGAATCTTGCCAACTGCTACCTCGTGAGCCAGAGTCTTACAGGCCTCCTCCCCAGCACCACCGTACTTGTTTGAGATACGAGTGATGAGATGTAGGGTATTCTTCCAGGTGCTCTTGAGGCGTTTGATCGAAGTACGAGAACTGTCACAGCTGCTGACAGGCACACCGAGAAGCTTGAGTGATCCGTTATGAGATGTGAGCACCTGGCCTGCCATGAGACGATGATATTGTTGGGATGGGTTAGCACAAGCCTTGCCTTCAATACTGAGTTCAGTCTTGTCATATGTCAGTTTAAGGCGCAGCTCTGTTAGTGAGGTCTCCAGGCTATGAACCGCTGCCTGCAGGTCGGCTTGTGTTCGGTGGGCTCAAAACCATTGGCCTCCACCCTCCTACACTGTTACGTCGTGCGCAGAGATCGCGAATCTTGCTGCACTGTCGTGTTCTAGGCGTCTTTCTGCCTTCGCAGTCGCAAAGTTAAACAGTAAAGGGTCGAGGATTGAGCCCTGAGGATCTCCCTTGTCGAGGTACTATGTGTGAGGGTTCCATTCTTGGGTACCACCGTTAAGACGCACGGGTCTGCTCTGGAGAGCGTCCTGTATCCAGGTCAGCGCCCGTTTACGGGGTAGGCATGGGCAAGCTCCGCAAGGATGACGTTTTGTCCTACGTTGTCAAAATCTTCTCATGTCAACCGCTAGGACGTAATCAGGCACGATGTGTCGGGAAGTTCGATTAATGACTCGTCGAAGCACCGAAAAAAATCTTGTGTACTCAAACTGGGGCCAAAGCCGATTTGTGGAGGGTGGTACAACTTTGTTGTGTACTCCAAGTAATAATGAATCCTATTGTTGAATACATGCTCAAACAATTTGAAAATGGTGCGAGTGATAGCAATTGGTCTCAGGTTGAAAATGATGGATCTTTTCCAGGCTTTCATATGGGGCTAGGCAGTGTTGGCTTGAACTGCTCCGGCTTATCGCCTCTCTTTTATTAGCTGTTTACTGTTTCTAGGTGCTGAGATTGGCGGCATCACTAAGATTTCTAAGCATCTTCCAGGTGACACCGTCGTGCCCTGGGGCCAAGTAGCTCTTTCCTTGAGCGAGAGCCGCCGACCTTTCCGGTACTGCGAACCCCATTACTAAAATTCCCTACTCATAACAATTTCATAAACAATGCAGGGCACCGATGTACATGAGCGTAAATAACGTCCCAGCTCTAAATTTCAAAACCAGTCAATACAGAGGGGAAAACGCCTGCATACTGCTCTAGAAGCCGGTACCCCATCTCAATCCAGGAGAATGCTTTTGCGATAAGCGCTCAAACTTGCGAAGCAGTAGCTGCTGTGTTTAAAGAAAATTGGCTGACACTTTTCGCAGGTTAACATTTAGAAGCAAAAAAATCAATTCGTTACAGTGGTTACACAGAATAGTTAACTGAGAAGAACGTTTCTTGCACTAAAGCCAAGCAAAATTATGCCTTTATTGTTGTCTTTGTCAATAGTAGTCTCATGCGGAACACGCGGAAAGTTGTTTTTTTTTAAAGTAAATCGCGCATTAACCGTCTCACATCGTCGTTGGCACACGAACAAGCATCCCTTCCTTCCTTTCATCGTTCACTCTCACCTCCGTCTCTTCTCTTATTATTAATATTAAGGGAAGAGAGCAGTGAGAGTGAAAGATCACAGGAAGGAACAGGTGCTGCAGTGAATGGCTCCGGAGAGAGAGACGGAAATAACTAATTTGCACCCATCAAAAATGAAGGGGAGATGGCTAGAGCCTAAACTCTCATTCATTCCCCTAACCATCGACCCGCCGCGGTGGCTCAGTGGTTAGCGCGCTCGGCTACTCATCCGGAGTTCCCGGATTTGACCGCGGCGCCTGCGTTCTTATGGAGGTAAGGCGCCCGTGTGCTGTGCGATGTCAGTGCACGTTAAAGATCTCCAGGTGCTCGAAATTATTCCGGAGTCCACCACTGCGGCACTTCTTCCCTTCTTTCACTGCCTCCTTTATCCCTTCCCTTACGGCGTGGTTCAGGTGTCCAACGATATAGGTGACAGATACTGCGCCATTTTCTTTCCCCAAAAATCATTATTATTACCCCCTAACCGTCGGCAATATCCCTGGAGACGGCGGCGGTCAGGGCGAGACCGAGGACTTTGCGCTGTTCTTCTGCTTCGTGGTTGAGCAATAAGGTCTCCCACGGTTGTACATTTCTATTCGGACCGATATAAAAGGGCAAGTCCAGACTGTGGACTAGATCTGCAATGCTCTTGCAGTGCGTACATCTACGATGAAAGACTTCTGGTTGCCATTTACTGTACAGTTGAGGGTTTGGAAACAGTGCGGTTTCCTACTTCCTTCACATTATTTCCTCTTACATACTGAGCTCTTTATCTGCTGCTGGATAGGTCTGATGACCGAGTTTATAATGAGCAATTATTGCATGGTATATTAAGTGTTCGTCATCCGATGGGAGGTGGTCCTCGCGTGGTGGTGGTGGTGAAAACATTTATTAATGATAGAGAAAAGTGTTGGGGGCTGTGACCTGAAGGATCATGCCTTTACAACCACCAGGTGGTTTACAACCACGCGCCGCCTCTTCGCGTGTTTGCGACGCATCAGAGGCGATCAATCGTAACGTGATCCCTCGGGCGGTCGCGTGCGCCTTCCCGTTTTCCCACAGGTCTTGATGAGCTGGGTACCATATGAGTGAGATTAGCTTTGATGGTACTTTCCCTTCTTACAGAATTTTGTCGGCTGCAGCAGAGATTCTGCCCCAATAATTTTAACGGATGCCTTAGAGTCACTCACAATCACCCGTGTGTGTTTAACGGTGTTTAACTTTTGTGTTTATCGGTGCAGCACGAGACCGGGTCTCCAATCTATCGATACACTACAGCTGTATGTGGTGCCTGAAATCGTATTCGGCAGCGTCCGTGCAGACCACATCGAATCTACCTCGAAAATTGCCCTCTACGGCCACAGGTCTCCCTCTGCGTCTGCCTTCGTGAAATACAGGATGCATGTTCTTTGGCAGCGGTGAAATTTTGTGTCATAGTCTGGATGCTTTAGGCACGTCATCTGTCCACTTTAAACACTCCTAGGGTTCAAAACCCAGGCGCTCCATAATTTTGTTGCGAGAGCTACACTGGGTTTCATGTCGAGCATTTCGCGGTACATGTGAGAGGACAGTTGCGCGCATGCGCCGTTCTCATGGCGAGCGAAATGGAGCAAAGTGCATCGTGCGCTTCGCGGTCGCCGCGGCCGCGCGCCCGCGGCCGCGGCGACCGCGAGGAGCAGTTTTGCGCATGCGCCGAAACCAGGGTAACCAGAGAGACCCCACAGCAGCGCCGCGTTCTTTGTCACCGCCTCGCCGCACGCCGCTGCTATCACCCGAACCCCGCGTCGCATCTGCAGCATTGCGTATAAAACGCGGAGACGTAGTAGGCGTCTATATCACAACGTTTGACATGCATGCAGAGACGGAGACTCCAGCAGCTGCGAAACGGCAGTATAGACAAGCGAACATTTACTCTTCCGACCCTGAGGTTGTCGCCTGGCAGTTGTCTTGAACCAATTAAAAAAGCTGAAATCTGTATGTATGTGAAGCAAGGTATAACCGCGGTCAGACGTTTCCCTTCGATCTCAATGAGTAATGGTGGATCCTGCTTTGTTCCGCTTCTGGAAAGCGGCATTATCATCCAAGGAGTCTACGTCGGACCGGAAACATCTGTAAAGCAGACGATTGATGTGTTTCGCTCGTGTATTCCAGCCAACGGCACGGTTTTACAGATGTGTGTGACTTTGGGTAGTTTCAACAGGAAACAGGATTCTCTTAGTTTATGAAAGAAAAATTTGACCTTAATTTGCCTTCAGACCCTCTGTGAGGTGCACACTAAATCAACGTGTGTATTCAAACGCGGTGCGTCGACAGTGCTGCGACGGACAGCGGAGCGCTGCGCGTGCCAGTCCAGCGTGGCGCGTGTGCGCGTGCGAAGGTTGCGTGCGAGGCGACGGCGACAAAGAGCGTGGCGAGCAACGGGGAGCGAAGAGCTGACATGTCAGAAAACCAAGGTGCATAGGAAGACAACGCGGCGGATTTCGTATCATTCAAGCGCGGAGGTGGGGAGAGAGAGAGAGAAACAACTTTATTGCCATAGATTGGCGGGATTTAGGGCAGGTGGGCTTGGTGTGGCCCCCAGGTGGGGGCGACTTCTTGGGCCCACGAAATGAGTGCCAGTTGGATGCTCTTGTCTGGCCTTTTGAGGAGTTCGTTCCATCCATCTTCGGAGGGAGCTGGCAGTAAGGTTCGAGGGGGCGGATTTCCCGCGCAACCCCAGAGGATGTGAGCCTGGGTGGCGATTTCTCCCTGGTAACAATTTTGGCAGACGGGGTCGTATTCCCCGTCTGTGATGAGTGAAAGTCTAGAATGGCTAAGGATAGAGTGTGTCTGCAACCTGCGGAGCAAGGTGGCTTGCGCTCGGTTCAAGTCGGGGTGTGGAGGCGGGAACTGGCGTCTCATCTCTCTGTAGAGGTTGGTAATTTCGGCAAAGGTCTGGGGAGCCTCGGCAAGAGCGTCTGGGTCCGTGGGGCCGGCCGCCCGGTTGGTTAGTCCTCGGGCTAGTCGGTCGACCCCTTCGTTTCCAGAGTTTCCCGCGTGGGCGGGTACCCAGATCAGGTTGATCTTATGGTCGGGAGTGCAGCCGCGAAGGATGCGTGCAGCGGGGTGGCAGATAAAACCTGCCGAGTAATTTTGTTTTGCTCTTTTGGAGTCGCTGAGGACTGTGCGCGTACGTGGGTCAGCGATGGCCAGCGCGATGGCGGTTTCTTCTGCCGCTGTCGGAGAGTGAGCTACTACTGTGGCGGCGGTGACGAGAGTAGACTGTGGCGTGGCTGCACAAGCCACGTATGTGTTTGCACTTTGCCGTGCAGCATCTACGTATATTGCGTGTTCGTCGGCAAGGTATGTGGCATCTAGTGCTTGGGCTTTCAGCTGACGGCGCGTATCATGGCGGCCAGGTAGCATGTTTTTGGAGATTGGTTTTATAACTAGGCGGCTATAGACCCCTATCGGAATGGGCGTCGTGGGGTGGACGTCGCCTATGGGGTTGATGTTGAGACGGTCAAGTATGAGCCGCCCGTGTTTAGTGCGGGAGAGGCGGTGGATTCGGGCGGTCTTGTGTGCCTCTATGAGTTCTGTGAGCGTGTTGTAGATGCCGAGTTGGAGGAGGTGCTGTGTGCTGGCGTACTGAGGTAGCCCCAGTGCCGCTTTGTAAGCTGAACGTATAATGCTGTTCACAGCTTCCTCGTCCTTCCGGCGGAGGTGATAGTAGGGGTAGGAGTAGACTATCCTGCTAATGAGGAAAGCTTGCGTGAGCCGACAGAGGTCATCCTCCTTCATACCTCTGCGGCGGGTGCTGATGCGGCGGATAAGGCCGTTGATCTGGTTGGCTGTGGTGCGGAGGCGCTGAATGGCCTCCGAGTTTTGCGTGTTGTTCTGTATTAACATACCCAGAACGCGAATAGTGCAGACCGGAGGTATGGGATGTGTGTCTACTTGAAGCACAATAGGTTCTTGCGGGTCGGGGACAGGCAGGCGAGCTCGTCTGTCCCTGATGACTAGTAATTCGGACTTCGTGGAGGAGCATGTGAGCCCGTTCGCCTGTACAAAGGAGTGTACTTTATCGATTGCTGTTTGGAGGGAGTTTTGGATTTCCCCGTCAGAGCCAGAGTTGGTTCACAGGGTAATGTCGTCGGCATATATTGAGTGTTTAATGTGAGGTATCTTTTCCAGGAGCAGAGGGAGGCCTCTCATTGTAGTGTTGAAAAGGAACGGAGATAGGACTGCTCCTTGTGGTGTTCCTCGGGTGCCTAGTGTGATCTCACTGTGGAGGTCTGCAATATGAAGTTCTGCTGTACGGTTATGAAGAAAGTCGGCGATGTAGTTGTAAGTGCGAGTGCCTACATTCATTTGTGAGAGGTTTGCCAGGATGGAAGCATGTGACACGTTGTCGAAAGCCTTGCTGACATCTAGGCTTAGCGCGGAGGTGGCAGCCGTCGGATGTTGGGTCCGTTGGGTCCCTTGGATCACCAATGTAAGCCTCCTGAGTCCCTTTCAAGCTTAAAGGTGGCAGCCGATGGATTGGGAGTCCGTACTGCTTAAATGCGCCCTTGAATAGCCTGCTCTAAGCCTCTGGCGTTTAGGGCTGCCGTTGACGGCAGCTAGGTACGATTCTCCTGCTGTTGCATAGTTCTTCGGGCTGTTTACGAGAGACCACCGGCGTCTCCCCATGTTCTTCTCCGCTTAGACCACCACCTGGCTCCTTTTCGCCGCTTTTCTCGACGCAACAACAGCGAGGCATCACACTGCAACCACCCGCGTTCTATCGTCTGCAACGCATCCCTGCATTACCTTGGACGCTCTATTTCTGCAGTTTTGTACGCGTGTTGGAGTTTGTTTCCTGTTTTCGTTTGGTGTCGGTTCTTTTCCTTTAAATTATAAATACGGCTTCGTATTGTTTTGTCGGTTCTCTTTGTTGTTTCATTCAAACCTGCACACGATGGCGTTCCCCTTCAGTGAATCATGGACGCAGTGCCAATTCGCGGCAATTGGCGTCCGCGCGAAAGGACGAAGGCGTGGTCCCCCTCCCCCTTTCGTTCTTTCGTAAAAGCAAACGATGGCAACACTAAAGGTTTTTCTCGAGTTGGGTGACCGCATGGGGTTGAAGGACGTGGAACTGCGCACGTGGGTATCTGCAGAGCAAGAGAAGGAACGGGCAGCTCGTGCTGCCGAACGCAAGCACGCCAAGGTGCAGGCAGAGGCTGAAGAGCATAAAACGCAAGCTGAACGGGAGCATACAAAATTGCTTGTAGAATCCGGAGAGCGTAGATTGCAGCTCTAATTAAGACTAGCAGAAGAAGGTGGGGTAATCTAGCACCCTCACCCAGGACCTCAGCTGCGGTTAGCCCTGAGAAATTGTTCCCACCTTTCGACGATCGCAGGGATGCTTAGGTGCATAACTCAAACGTTGTGAGCATATCGTAGAAGGGCACAGCTTTCCCACGGAAAAATTGGCTACAGCACTCAGTATGTCTTTCACTGGGGAAGCTCTCCGTGAGTTCGGTCGACTGTCCCCAGCAGATTCAATGGATTTATGATAAGGCGGAACAAGTCTTGCTCCGACATTTTCTATTTACGGCAGAAGGTTATCGCGAAATGTTTTGTACAAGTAAGCCGCTTGATAAAGAAACAGGAAGCAATACGCAGCACGTTTACTCAGTCTTTTCGATCGATGGATCGAGATTTCGGGAACGGCCACAACATATAAAGATTTACGTCACATGGTGGTGGGCGAACAGTTCATGAGGAACTGTCATAGTCGTCTGGCGACTTCTTTGAGAAAGAGAGTACAAGACGCTGATGACAATGGTTGACGCAGCAGGCAACTTTCTAGAGGCCCGGCGGCAAAGCAACTTGTCTTCGTTAAAAGAATCGTTTGAGTTGGGTATTCCGAGAGAGAAGCATGTACCATCGAGTAGACAGTGCCTCATTTACAACCGACCGGGACACAAGGCTGCCGGCGGTCGCTCTAAACCAGAACAGCTTTATTGCGTTTACTGTCGGAAAACAAGTCATGAAGTAAGTTCCTGCTCAAGGAAGGACATAAAACAGAACCAATCGTCCTTTTGTGTTCAGCCAGAGAGTTTTGCGTCTGGAACTGCGTGCACAACAGCAGATAGGCTTGAAACAGCTGAGGATAAGGTGGTGGTCGGACTTGTCCGGGAAAACCCTGCAGACGCACAACACGTGCCGGTCCTAGAGAGAGAGCACCGAGGTATAGCCGTACGTGTTTTACTAGACACTGGGAGCAATACAGTGGTTGTGCGGAGGGCTCTTCTTCCTGACTCAGCTCTCATTGGCTCGACATCTACGGTGTGTCTTATTGATGGCAGTAGTTTGGAAGTTCCCGAATGAGAAGTCTATATTAGACTCCATTATACCATATAATTGGAAATACACCAGAGGGTCGTGAGCCATCTAGTCCAGATATTAATTTGAAGAACTTGAACGGTGTTGCTAAATTATGTCCTGAAATAGTCATTTACGAGGTCGCCAGTGAAAAGGGTGAGGGTGAGGGCGAAGAGTGGCGTTGGCTGGAAAGAAAGTTTCTGGACGAAGGAGGGAAAGTACTGCTTTAAGCGTTGGTTCCATGAGGTTGACCAAGGAAATGTTAGAAGCATTGCAGAGAGACGATGAGTCATTGAAGGCTTGTTGGGTGAAAATAAGGAAGGTTTTCCGGACATGCATGCCACTTCGCACTCGTATTCTGTTGAAAAGGGTTTGTTGTACCACCTCTATCATCACGCCTCTGGCAGAGAGGTTTGACAGGTAGTACTTCCCAAGTGTTGCCGATCACAGGTGTTAAGGCTTGGCCAACGAATGCCAGTTGGCGGGGCATCAGGGCATTATGACTACTACACATAGAGTTGTGGAATAATTCTGCTGGCAGGGAGTGCAGGAGGAAATTAAGAGGTATGTCAGATCGTGCGACACCTGTCAAAAGACGTGCCTAGAAACGCAAAGTAGAAATTGCTCCGTAGGGACGCATGCCTCTCATCGACACTCATTTCGATCGGGTCACTGTCGATATTGTCTGTCCGCTGTCGCCCACGTCGGTGAGGGAATAGGTATATTCTCACTCTTATCGATTTTGCCACGCGGTATCCCGAAGCCGTGGTTCTGCCAAATATAGATTCAGCAATCGTGCCTGAAGGCTTGGTGGAGATGTTCTCACGTATTGTCTTCGGAGGGAGATCCTTTGTGACCAGGATCGTCTTTAACTTCAGAAAAGATGATATAGCTCAATGATCTTTTAGCGGTGAAACATCTAAGCATGGCCCCTTACCATCCAATGTGCAATGGGATGGCGGAGATATTTAACGGCACACTCAAGCAGATGCTGAGGAAGCGCAGTCAGGAGCAGCCCTAAACATAGAATCATTATACCGTACCCCCTCGGTTAGCATGCAGAGAGGTGCCGCAGCCGAGTCTGGGGTTTTCTCCGTTTATGTTCATATCTGATGGCATGTGCGAGGAGCGCTCGCAGCCATGAGAGAGCTCTAATTAAGGGAAGAGCTGGAAGAAGGCACAAAGACGATGTATGGTTACGTTCTATATTAAAGAGGACCTCGCGAGCAAACTGTGAGAGCGGCACATCAAAATCTGTTGCGTGCCCAACAGTCTCAGTGGAGATAATATGACAGGAACAGCAAGAAGCGGAAGTTAAGGGTTGGAGATCGTGCCCTCATTCTTTTGCCGAGCAGCCACAAAAAATTGCTAATGCAGTGAAAATGTCCATTCGTACTTGGTGGCATAAATAACGATGTTGATTATTGGATCGACTTGGACCACACTAAGAAGCTGTTCCGAACCAATATGCTTAAGCGATACCAAGAGCGTGGGCCCCAAGAGACCGGGCAGGTTTCATCTTTCGTTGCAAATGGAAAAGGTTACTCGGTCTCGGAAAACGCAGGTGCTGTTTGCAGGAGTCATTTTTAAGGTGAAGAGGGTGATGCCCAACGTACAGTTCGACTATCCTGTGTTTGCAACTGTTACCTGCCCAAATGTAGCCTGGTAGTGTTTGTACGTTATTCCTTTCCTTCGTTCTCCGGCTATGGGTTCTTAATTGCGTACAAATCCATCTTCATGGTACACACATGTTTAAATTTTGTGTCTGATAATTTGTGCTCTTTTTATTTTGCCATTCGTCACGTCTATAATTACTGACATGATCTCTCTGCGTGGGTCACTATGTTCTTTCATGTGTCACTGCGTAAAGTGCTTTTAGTGATCTCAACTACATCTAAATTGAGAGTTTATCACGTGAAAATAGCTGTTCGTGCATCAGCGGAGTTTATATGCTTCCCATGTGAACATCTGTGTTGTGTGCACCGATGGCAGATTTTTCTGCGAAAAAACTTTTTCGAAGAGCGCGCATATGTGAGGTGCACACCAAATCATCGTGGAAATTCAAACGCGGTGCGTCGACAGTGGTGCGTCGGACAGCGGAGCGCCCCGCGTGTGAGCGTGCGAAGGGTGCGTGCGAGGCGACGACGAGAAAGAGCGTGGCGAGCAACGAGGAGCGAAGAACTGACGTGTCAGAAAACCAACGTGCAGAGGAAGACAACGCGGCGGAGATCCTGTCATTCAAACGCCGGAGGTTGCATCCGTCGGACTTTGGTTCCGGGATGCCGTCGCCTCCCTTAGATCACCGACGTTAGCCTCCTGAGTGCCTTTCAAGCTTGGAGGTGGCAGCCGATGGATTGGGGGTCCGTATTGCTTAAATGCACCCTTGAATAGCCTGCTCTAAGGCTCTGGCGTTTCGGGCCGCCGTTGACGGGAGCTGGCTACGATTCTCCTGCTGTTGCATAGTTCTTCGGGCTCTTTACGAGAGACCACCGGCGTCTCCCCGTGTTCTCCGCTTATACCACCACCTGGCTCCCTTTCACCGCTTTTTTCGACGCAACGACAGCGGGGCTTCGCACTGCAACCACCCGCGTTCTATCCTGTCTGCAAGGCATCCCCGCATTACCTGTGACGCTCTATTTCAGCAGTGTCGTACGCGTGTTGAGAGTGTGTTGCCTGTTTTCGTTTGGTGTCACTTCTTTCCTTGAATTTATATATACGGCTTCGCATTGTTTTGTCTGTTCGCTTTGTTGTTTCATTCGAACCTGCACGCAATAGCGTTCCCCTTCAGTGAATCGGGGACGCACTGCCAATTCGCGACAATTGGCGTCCGCGCGACAGTACGAAGGCATGGATCCCCCTCCCCCCTTTCGTGCTTCCGTAAAAGGACACAGTAAAAGGCAGGGGGACACCGCAAGGGTCGGTATTATCGCCCTTCCTATTTAATCTCGCCTTGATCAAGATAATACCCAGGCTGCAAGGGATATCGGGACTTAAACATACATTTTATGCGGATGACATTACTCTATGGGTAACAAGAGGCAGTGACGCACAGTTGGAAGAAACTCTACAACAGGCGGTGGATATTGTGGAGGAGCTAGCAGGGGAAGCAGGACTGTAGTGCTCTCCGCCCAAGTCCGAGCTTTTTGTTCTGATGGATAAACCAAGAGGTGTACATGCGAGGCACTATACGCCGCCACCACCTTTAAAGGTGAAAGTGGGGGGAGTACCGGTCGCTGAGGTCCAAACGATCAGGATCCTGGGTATGTATCTGCAGACTAACAGGAAGAAAAGCGAGTCCTTGCAAAGGCTTAAAAATACGGTCAATGCTACCGTGCGGCTAATCAGGAGAATCGCCAATCGTAAGAGAGGTGTTAAGGAAAAAGACTTGTGTAAGCTAGTGCAGGAATTTGTGCTCAGTAGAATAGTGTATGCGACGCCTTATTTGAAGTTGGACGCGGCGGAAAAAGGAAAGGTGGAGGCTATGATTAGGCAGGCGTATTAAGCGGCTCTTGGGTTGCCTCAAAATGCGTCTACCGAAAGGCTGCTGGGATTAGGGGTGCACAACACCCTAGAAGAACTACGGGAGGCGCCCTTGGTGACGCAGCTCGGTAGGCTTTCAAAAACAAAAGCAGGAAGGGACATATTGGAAAGGATCGGCATTGGAGTTGACGTTCCAGCCGGTGACACGAAAATTCAGATGAGGTGGGAAATGCACAAGGGCTTGTACATAAAACCTTTGCCCAAGAACATGCATCCAATACATCATGAGGACCGCAGGAAGGCAAGAGCCAAAGCTTTACATGCTATGTACGGGAAGTACAACGGGGCAGTCTATGTAGATGTCGCCGAGCATAAGGAAAGGATGCATTTGCAATTGCGGTGGTGGACGGGCGATGACGCTTGATCGCCTCTGGATCAGTCAAAACCCTCTCCCCATAAACTGCAGAGGAAGCGGCGATAGCACTAGCTATGACTAGTAGTAGTGCTGACCTGATCTTCAGCGATTCAAAAACAGCCATCCGAAATTTGGCGAGGGGCAGAATATCTGTCACAGCGGCGCGGTTGCTGAATCGGGCCACGGAGCGAGGGATTACGGAGACGGAAATTGTCTGGGTACCTGCACACTCTGGGAACCCTGGGAACGAGACGGCTCACATTAATGCTCGAGGTTTCGTCAGCCGAGTAGGTGAGCTGGACGTCCCGGGAAGGTCCACGAGAGATGGGCTGGTATCATTTCATGACATTACTAATCATTTCAGACTTGAGCGGAGGTGTTACCCACCCCCGGACAAGCAATTGGTGAAGGCGCAGGAATGCGTCTGGCGACGATTGCAGACTAGATGTTTCTTCAACCCATACGTATTGAGCAAAATCTACCCGGTCATTCCGCCGGAGTGCAAATGGTGTCAGGAATTGGCAACCTATGACCACATATTATGGAGCTGTAGCATAGCACCGCCACCGGCGGACATTATGCGTGATCCTTCCCTCGAGCAGTGGGAGGCCGTGTTGGCCAGCTCAGACCCGGTCGTCCAGACCAGGGCCGTGGAGTGGGCCACCCAGGTCGCCGTCAGCCATGGGTTGATGGCCATCTGACACGGAATCGTCCACACATGCTCTCTGACGAAAATAAAGTTTTTCCATCCATCCGTAAAAGGAAACGATGGCAACACTAAAGAATTTGCTCAAGTTGGGTGAACGCATGGGGTTGAAGCACGTCGAGCTGCGCACGTGGGTATCGGCAGAGCAAGAGAAGGAACGCGCAGCACGTGCTGCCGAACGCGAGCACGCCAAGGTGCAGGCAGAGGCTGAAGAGCATAAAACGCAAGCTGAACGCGAGCATACAAAATTGCTTGTCAAATCCGAAGAGCGTAGATTGCAGCTCTAATTAAGACTAGCAGAAGAAGGTGGGGTAATCTAGAACCTTCACTCGGGACCTCAGCTGCGGTTAGCCCTGAGAAATTGATCCCGCCTTTTTGACGATCGCAGGGATGACTTAGGTGCATACCTCAAACGTTTTGAGCATATCGTAGCAGGGCACAGCTGTCCCAAGGAAAAATTGGCTACAGCACTCAGTATGTCTTTCACTGGGGAAGCTCTCCGTGCGTTATGTCGACTGTCCCCAGCAGATTCAATGGATTTATGATAAGGCGGAACAAGTCTTGCTCCGACATTTTCTATTTACGGCAGAAGGGTATCGCGAAATGTTTTCTGCAAGTAAGCCGCTTGATAAACAAACAGCCAAGCAATACGCCGCACGTTTTCTCACTCTTTTCGATCGATGGGTCGAGATTTCGGGAAGGGCCACAACATACAATAATTATGTCATTTGGTGGTGGGCGAACAGTTCATGAGGAACTGTCATAGTCGTCTGGGGTTTTTGTTTCAGAACGAGAGTAAAAGACGCCGAAGAAAATGGCTGACGCAGCAGGCAACGTTTCTAGAGGCCCAGCGGCAAAGCAACTTGTTTTCGTTAAAATATTCGTTTGAGGCGGGCATTTGGAGAGAGAAGGATGTACCATCGAGTAGACAGTGCCTCATTTGTAACCGACCGCGACACAAGGCTGCCGGCTGTCGCTCTAAGCTAGAACAGCTTTATTGCGTTTACTGTCGGAAAACAAGTCCTGAAGTAAGTTCCTGCTCAAGGAAGGACAAAAACCAGAACCAATCCTCCCGTTGTGTTCAACCAGAGAGTTTTGCGTCTGGAACTGCGTACACAACTGCAGATAGGCTTGAACCAGCTGAGGACAAGGTGGTGGTCGGACTTGTCCGGGAAAAGCCGGCAGACGCTAAACTCGTGCCTGTCCTAGAGGGAGATCTCCGAGGTATAGCCGTACTTGTTTTACTACACACGGGGAGCAATACTCTGGTTGTGCGCAGGGCCCTAGTTCCTGACTCAGCTTCGCCCCGCCGCGGTGGCTCAGTGGTTAGGGCGCTCGACTACTGATCCGGAGTTCCCGGGTTCGAACCCGAACCGCGGCGGCTGCGTTTTTATGGAGGAAAAACGCTAAGGCGCCCGTGTGCTGTGCGATGTCAGTGCACGTTAAAGATCGCCAGGTGGTCGAAATTATTCCGGAGCTCTCCACTACGGCACCTATTCTTCTTTTCTTCTTTCACTCCCTCCTTTATTCCTTCCCTTACGGCACGGTTCAGGTGTCCAACGATATATGAGACAGATACTGCGCCATTTACTTTCCCCAAAAACCAATTATTATTATTATCACCGGTTCGACATCTACGGTGTTCCTTATTGATGGCAGTAGTCTGGATGTTCCCGAGGCAGAAGTCTATATCGCTCCCCCTTATTTCACTGGCACGGCCCTGGTAAAGTCCATGGAGACACCATTATACAATATAATTGGAAATACACCAGAGGCCCGTGAGCCGTCATATCCAGATATTAATTTGTATAACTTGAAGGGTGTTACTAAATTATGTTCTGCAATAGACACTGACGAGGTCGCCTGTGAAAATGATGAGGGCGAGGGCCCGAAAGTGGTGTTGGCTGGAAAGAAAGTTGCTGGACGAAGGAGGAAAAGTACAGCTTTAAGCGTTGGTTCCATGAGGGTTACCAAGGAAATGTTAGAAGCAGAGCAAAGAGACGATGAGTCATTGAAGGCGTGTTGGGTGAAAGTAGGGAAGGTGTTCCGTGGCAAGCATGGCACTTCGCACTCATATTCTGTTGAAGAGGATTTCCTGTACAACCTCTGTCATCTTACCTCTGGCAGAGAGGTTCGACATGTAGTACTTCCCAAGTCTTGCCGATCACAGGTGTTAAGGCTTGCCCACGATAGGCTGTTGGCGGGGCATCAGGACATTATGACCACTACAGATAGAGGTGAGGAATAATTCTATTAGCCGGTAGTGCAGGAGGAAATTAAGAGGTATGTCACGTCATGCGACACCTGTCGAAGGACGTGCCCAGAAAGGCAAGGTAGACAAAGGTCCGTTGGGACGCATGCCTCTTATCGACACTCTATTTGATAGGGCCACTGTCGAAATTGTCGCTCCTCTGTCGCCCACGTCGGTCAAAGGGAATAGATATGTTGTCACTCTCTTCGATTTTGCCACGCAGTATACCGAAGCCGTGGCTCTGCCAAATATAGATTCAGCAACCGTAGCTGAAGGTTTGGTGCAGATGTTCTCTCGTATAGGTTTTCCGAGGCAGATCCTATGTGACCTGGGCTCATCTTTCACTTCCGAAAGGATGAGAGAGCTCAATGATCTCTTGGTGGTGAAACATCTCAGCATTACCCCTTACCATCCAATGTGAAATAGGATGGCGGAGAAATTGAACGGCGCACTCAAGCAGACACTACGGAAGCTCAGTCAGGAGCAGCCAGAAACATGGGATCATTACATCGTTCCGCTTCTGTTCGCATACGGAGAGGAGCTGCAGGCAAGTCTTGGGTTTCCTCCGTTTGAGTTGACATTTGCACGGCATGTGCAAGGACAGCTCGCCATCCTGAGAGAGCTCTGAACAAGAGAAGAGTTGGGAAAAGGCACGAAGACGACGTATGGTTATGTTCTTGTTTTAATAGAACGTCTCCAGCAAACTGTGAGATCGGCACATCAAAATCTGTTTCGTGCCCTGCAGTCTCAGTAGAAATACTATGACAGGAACAGCAAGATGCGGCAGTTAAGTGTCGGTGATCGTGCCCTCATTCTTATGCCGAGCAGCCCCAATAAACTGTGAATGCAGTGGAAAGTTCCATTCGTAGTTGGTGGCATAAATAACGATGTGGAATAGTAGATCGACTTGGGCCACACTAAGTAGGTGTTCCACATCAATATACTTAAGCGATACAAAGAGCGTGCGCCCCAAGAGACCGGGCAGCTGTCATCTTTCGTTGCAGTCGGGAAATGTTACTGAGGCTTGGAAGACGCAGGTGCTCTTTGCAGGAGTCGTTTGTAAGGTGAGGAGGGGTGAAGCGCAACGTACAGTTCGACTATCCGGTGTTTGCAATTGTTACCTCTCCACATGTAGCCTGGTAGTGTTTGTACGTTATTTCCTTCCTTCGTTCTCCGGCTATGGGTTCTTAATTGTGTACATATTCATCTTCATGGTACAGACATGTTTTAATTTTATGTCTGTTATTTTGTGCTGTTTTTTATTTTGCCTTTTGTCACATGTATAAGGCTTGACATGATCTCTCTGTGTGGGTTACTATGTTCCTCCATGTGTCACTGCGTAAAGTGCTTTGAGTGATCTCAACGGCGTCTAAATTCACAGTTTATGACGTGAACATTGCTGTTAGTGTATCAGCGGCGTTTGTATGCTTCCGATGTGAACATCCGTGTTGTGTTCACCGACGGCAGTTTTTTGTTCGAAAATACTTTTTTGAAGAGGGGGCATATGTGAGGTGCACACCAAATTATCGTGGATATTAGAACCCGGTGCGTCGACAGTGTTGCGTCGAGCAGCGGAGCACCGCGCGTGACAGCCCAGCGCTGCGCGTGTGCGCGTGCGAAGGGTGCGTGCGAGACGACGGCCACAAAGAGCGAGGGGAGCAACGAGGAGCGAAGAGCTGATGTGTCAGAAAACCAAGGTGCAGATGAAGACAACGCAGCTGATATCATGTCATTTAAGCGCGGAGGTGGCAGCTGTCGGACGTTGGGTCCGTGCTGCCGTGGCCTGCCTTGAATCATGAACGTAAGCCTCCTGCGTCTCTTTCAATCTTGGAGGTGGCAGCCGGTGGATGGGGGTGGTACTGCATAAATGCACCCCTGAATGGCCTGCTCTAAGCCTCCGACATTTAGGGCCGCCGTTGACGGGAGCTGCTTACGATTCTCCTGCTGCTGCCTAGTTCTTCGGGCTCTTGACGAGAGACCACCGGCGTCTCTCCGTGTTTTTCTCCGCTTATACCACCACGTGGCTCCCTTTCGCCGCTTTTTTCGACGCAACGCCAGCGACGCATCGAATTACAATCACGCGCGTTCCATCCTCTCTGCAAGGCATTCCCGATTCACCTGGGATGCTCTGTATTTTTGTGGTGTTCTACGCGTGTTGAGAGTGTGATCGTTGTTTTCGATTTGTGTCGGTTCATCACCATCATTTATTATCCCTTAAGAGCTCTGGGTTGGTCATTACATAAGGAGGGATAGCAAGTACAGTAATCACGGGCTCATATAAAAGTGAAATAAAAGCCAGACAGGCAAGTAACGCTAAAGATTCTTATGAAACCCCGGTTATTGAAAGAGAAAAACGAAAAAAAGACGAAAAGAACACCAATGCGATAGATTTACGCATATCCTTAGAAATCAATACAAAGGTTTACACGCACAATTATTACAGACACAGAAAAAAGAAGAAAAAAACAAGACAAAGCAAAAAAATATGACATATACATGGGAGTAGGTAACAGCTACAAAGCAAAATTCGCGTTTGGTATCTGAATATTCCTGGAAATCTTTGGTGATAAAAAGATTATTTGGCAAAGTGAGCTGATATTAGCTGCCTGAATTTAGAGTTGTCACGTTCATGGATTATAGGGTCAGAAAACGAGTTCCATTCTTCAATGGCCAAGGGTAAGAAAGACTTATTAAATGCGTTTGTCGAACCAATTATGCGTTGCAAGCTCATAGAATTGAAAAGACGACGTGATGTTCGTACAGGTGGTACTAAACGGAAGGTTTTTATGTCAGGGCGATTATAATATAGATTTGGGAATATCCACAGCCGCGAAATCTTCCTTCGATGTGCTTATGATTCAAGGTTATTGGACGATTTAATGGCACTAACGCAAACCCGTCTATCATATTCGGAACAGATGAAACAAGTCGCCCGGTTCTGGATGCTTTCAAGTGATTCAATTAGATATTGCTGGTGAGGGCTCCATATTGCGCTGGCATATTCAAGTTTCGGTCTAACGTACACCTCGTAGGCAAGTTTTCTTATGAAACTGGGGGATAAAGAGAAGGAACGCTTAATGAAACCAAGTGTTTTGGACGTCTGCCACTAATTTCGTGATGTGTTCAGACCAGTTGGTTTGTAGGTAAAAACAACACCTAAGTATCGGTATGATTCAACGCCGGAAATGGCAGTGGAGTTTAACGAGTATGAATTGTTAAAGGTGGAATGCTTTCGGGATATTTTCATGCTCTTGCATTTGGATATGTTTAGATTCAGCAGCCAGGTGGTGCACCAGGTTTCTTTTATATCGAGGTCTTTTTGCAGGAGTCTCTGGTCAGAGGTGGCAGTTATGCTGCGATAAAGAACGCTATCGTCAGCGAAAAGGCGAATTTGCAGGAAGATATCTGCAGGATGGTCGTTGATAAACACTAAAAATGAGAGTGGTCCAAACACAGAGCCTTAGGGTACACCTGGAATAACTGTGGAGGCTTTGGAACGGTGATTGCCGACAACTGTAAACTGGGTGCGGTCTGAGAGGAAAGAAGAAATCCATGACAGGATTAAGGAATCTAGGGAGACAGAGGAGAGTTTAGCCATAAGACTATGTGGAACCCGGTGAAAGGGTTTAGAGAAATCCAGGTAGATGATATCAGTTTGAAATGAATCTAAATTCAGGTGAAGGTCGGTAGAAAACTCAAACAGCTGGGTATCGCACGAAAATCCAGGGCGGGAACTATATTGATTGGTAACAAAGAAGGAATTCCTTTCCAGGTGAGAGCAGACTTTTGAGTATATGATGTCTTCTACCATTTTACAAGCAATTCATGTTAACGAAATTGGTCGACAGTTCAATGGATTAGAACGGTCACCAGCCTTGAAAATCAGGATGACTACTTAAAGCCCAGTCATTTGCAATTGCAGAACTTGAAAGTGATTGACTAAAAATGATTCGAAATATCTCGCATGAAATATCTCTGATACCTTTAAGAATCTTGGTAGTTATGTCGTTCAGCACTGGAGCGCTTGAAGGCTTCAAGTTATCAATAAGTTTAGCTATGCCTTGGACAAATTAAAATTTGAGGCATCTGGCTGAAAAACGGCTGAGATAGCTGGGTACATTGAGGACTGATTCCCTAGTAAAAATTGAAGAAAAGTAGGTGTACATGACATCTGCGCAGCGATCTGCGGGGACGTGCGAGGAATCTTGGTCGTTCAAGATGATAATTTGATGCGAGTTACGGTTTGGCAACAGGATATTCCAGAACTTCTAAGGGTTGTTCTGAATGATGTTTTGCAAGTCTTTATGAAAAAATTTCTTTTTGGAGTGCCTCAAAAGATTTGTGTAAGCCCGGAGGAATTCAAAGTACTTGTCCCATTTGGAAACAGAGGCAGAATTTTTGGCAGCTCAGAAAAGTCGCTTTTTTTCTTAACAACCGTCGAAGGCCGTTAGAAAACCAGTGCTTATCAGCATCTCCGCGAATGCAGATAAGCGGGAC
Source organism: Amblyomma americanum (assembly GCA_030143305.2). Classification (NCBI taxonomy): domain Eukaryota; kingdom Metazoa; phylum Arthropoda; class Arachnida; order Ixodida; family Ixodidae; genus Amblyomma; species Amblyomma americanum. The sequence continues at coordinate 76,673 of JARKHS020008375.1, forward strand.
ATATGTTTCCATGAGTGAAAGTATTTTTTGCTTGTAAAGTAACCAATTACTATTAACTGTTCGGGTGTGAGCGGTTTTACTAAATTAATAATTTTAAATTTTAAATTTAAATTTAAATTTTAAATACGACTTTGCTTTGTTTTGTTTGATATCTTTGCTCAGTTCTTTTGTCTTCTTTGAACCTGCACGCGACAACGTTACACTTCGGAAAGTTGGGGGCGCAATACCAATTCGCCACACCCTCACGTACAGACTGCTAAATGGGGAACTACTATAGAGCTTGTACACTAAAGAGGCTCTACCAAATCGAAATACTGTATCGATAACATTGAGATCGCTGCATGCTGCTTCAAAGACCATCGGGCAGTCTTTGTCTCTGTCAAGTAAAATGAATAAAAGATGTGTATACCCAATGTCTCTCATTGCTAAACATACAGTGACCACAACAAGCTCATCCAGGGAAACGTACCTCTCGCTACGTATGTCCTGGCATAGCCGAGCTAACCACTGCCAATATTTTCTACAATTTTATTGGTTTTTAAAAGCCTTTGATACTGCGTCACTGTAGCGGATTCTATGAGCTACTTCAGAGTGTTGGAGACACCTTGCCTTTCACGTTTTACCGTCGAAGTGTTCGGGGGAAGACTTAGTGAGGTTTTGATCCCTTTCCTGTATGATTTCAATTTTGCTCTTTTTCAATTTTGGCCAGTTTGAAATAGGGGGAAACGTATAGCGTTCGACTTAAGACAAAAGCAAGAACCGATCTCAAAACATTGGCCTCCTTAATACCCGCATCCTTGTTAGAAATGCGCTCGGGTAGCCGGCACGTCAGCAGGTACTCGCTTCAAGTCTTATGATAGTTTCTGTGATTTTGCCATTTGCTTGTATGCGCAGCTCTTGGACTCGAATACTGTTAACCATCGGAATGGCATTGTCATTCACTCGTAAAGCATTATCACACTCCTTTAAAGGGGGACTGTTTCTTGTCTTTTTTGAGATGACAAAAAAGGGCCTCTGAATTTTCCGTCGAGTATTTTAACACAATCGGCTCGATACATTTCTCCAAGTGTGCTTTCAAACTTTCCATCTCTACCCCTGCTCACCTACAACGTCAAATCGTTTGCATATATAGTGTGATGCAGATGGTGTGATGAGGATGTCTCTGGAAAATTTTTACTACCTGATGATTGAAAAAATGCTGAAAAATTGGTTTTGAGGAATGGAAGTGACGCAGTAACTGTCACATCTCGGCGGACACACGAACTGTGTCGTAAGAGAAGGGAGGAAGGTCGGAGTGAACAGAAAGAGGCAAAGAGGTTCCGTAGTAGAGGGCTCCTGAAAAAATTTAGACTAACTTGAGCTCTTACAAAAATCGAAACCACGGTTTGAGGAAAAGAAATGACGCAGTAGCTGTCACACACATCTTGGGGACACCTAAATCCCTCCGTAAGGAAAGGGAAGAAGGTGAGCGGTGCAAGATTGGAGTTATCGTCGCAAGCGCTCCTTCCGTGAACGCATGCATTGTTGCAGTCAGCCAGGTAGAAAGTATGATAGGGAGCAGCTCATGATGGCGTAAGACCGCCAGCGTTCCTGCATTATGCTGCTGGATTATAGAAGTTCAGTCGCAATTTCCAGTCGTCCCTGCTGGTCTGAGCAGCATCTGTAAGACAAGAAGTGGTTGCTCAAGGTTACCTTCAAGGTGTCACCAAGCCGACTGCATTGGCTAAACTGTTAAAGAAATGAAAAATGCCTCAAAAGCACTATTCTAAGAGAACACCGTATTCACTAGACGCGCTTTTGTTCATTCCAAACAATCGAACTGGCTTCATGAAGTGGTTAGCATGCTCGTCTCGCACGCCGGAGGCCCTGGTTCGGTTCGCCAACACCGCCTGTTTCCTACTCGGTTTTATTTATAAATGCTTCGGGATTTTTCGCTCACGGCCAACGCCGTGGACGCCGACGACAACACCGGCTTTTCTGCGACCCGGGGATATTAACGGTCTCGCGTGGAAAAATTAGATAAGGTGGGTTCAATTGTGTCAAAATGTTCGGAATGCAAATCGAATGCTGTGATTGAGCTAAGAATATTTAGAGCAAGTATTTGTTCAATTATTGAAATGACACAACTGAAAAACAAGTGAACATGCGTTCATATTTGTCAAGCTGCTCAGAATGGAAAGCAGGACTCGATGCGCTATCGCGTCACACCGTTAATGGGGAGCTAAGGTGTCCTCTCTAAATTTTTACGAATAGCTATACGTTTTTCATAGTATAGCTGCACATTTATTGATAGAATAGCTATACGTTTTCTATAGAAGACCTAGAATAGTTGCTGCGCCTTTTGTTTGCTATGATCGTTACCAAACCAAAGAAGAGACCTTCCACTTGACACGCTGGGGGGTTCATTAGTTAATGCCCTAGTCTACTGAGCCGCAGTACCGGGGATTTAACCCGACCATGGCCGCCGTGTGCCTATGGAGACGAAATGCAAAAGGCGCCCGTGCGCTGTGCAATGACAGTGCAGGGTAGGGATCGCTAGGTGAAGATCTTTATTTTTCCAGATACCCACTGCGGCACCTCTTTCTTCTTTGACACCCTTTTTATCTCCTCAATTAAAGCGCGGTTCGAGGGTCCATCAAGGTATCTGATAGCTACGGTGTCACTTCTTTTCCCCACAATGAGTTCTCAATTGTACTTGCACTGGCGCTTCAAAGCCTGTCACTGGTGCTTCAAGGACGCCCGCAACGCGAAACGTCCACGCCCACAAAAAAGTATCTCTACGACCACAACCTTTACGCTGAGCAAGACGGAAACGCGCGCGCACAGGAAGCTTCTTTTCAGGTGCGTTGTGATTACACTTGGTTCGCAAACCACGCCCATAAATCGTATTGCGTTTTCACAGCGTAATGCATAGCGCGAGAGTGAGCCAGCTAACGTTGAGGCGTCATTGGTAAACTTTTTCTTATATCATGCTTGAGAGAAAAGGGCTTTTTTCCGTGGTCCGTTCGCTGCCTAATATGCGGTAAACCGAAACACATAGAGAACATTTTGAAGCGATAGTTTCCATACGCCATGTAAAGCCGATTTCGCTGTAGCTGGAAAAATGCCCAAGCGCCGCACAACAGGTGTGCCGTGCGTGAAGTAGCAGGCGCGCCGCCGCCATCGTCGTCGCCGGCTTAAGCGCTGCGCCGAAGCAGCCGCCGTCTACTCCGCCGTGCCTGACGTCAGAGTCGCGGACGCGCAGTAGTGCACGCTCAGCGCGCCGTTCCAGTATGTCCAGGGGTTCCTTTGCTGACCGCCGGGTGTGTGTCCGCTTGGGCAACATCACCAGCTCACCGCGGCACATCTGGCGAGGCGTTCCCCAGGGCAGCGTCCTGAGCCCGCTGCTTTTGAACACTGCCTTAGCCCCCTTTCTGCCTAAGCACCTCCGGCTGCCCATCCACGTGGTAATCTACGCGAATGACATTGCAATGTGGTGCCATGGAGCCTGCAGACATAGGGTCCAGACCATCAAGAACGTCCAGCAGACCATCAATGATGCCGACGCCTTCCTGGAGCCTGCTGGCCTTGGCATCTTGCCTACTTAAACCCAGGCGATGCTCCTGAACACCAGGGTGGGGGCTCGCCCAAACCATACCTTCCTGTGCTGTAGTGGCCGCAACCTCTCCTGGAGCCAGGAGGAAAAATACCGCTGGCTCCGCATCCACGCACGACTAACATGGAGCCCTGCAGTATGTCATTTCCTGACCCAGACCTCACGGCCGTACGGTCCCTCATAGCCAAGGGGAACGGCATCATACCCAAGCTGGGATTTCAGCTCTACTAGTACATGGCCGTAGCGCAGTTCACCTATGCTATCCTGCATGTCCGGCTCACGGTGAACCAACATCTGGCCATCAGCGCAAACTGCGGGTGGCCATACCTTTATTCCTGTGGCTCCCCCGCTGCTCTCCTGTGGCTCCCATTCTTTCGGAAGCGGACTCTTGTCCCCTCGAGATTCTGTCTAGGCGCACCTCCCTCCGTCACGTAGAGCGCCTCCGCAGTGTCCTTGACCGGCATCCCCTCCTGGACCACCTCCTCAACACCCCATCTAAAATATTGGCCAGATGGCCCAGGAGTTCGAAGACATCAATCAATCAATCATTTTATTTCCTTAGAAATGGAGGTGTACGAGACTAAAAGCTCGGACAGCTTGACAAGGTCCCTTCCCCTTGCAAGTTGGCATGACAGCAAGATGACGGCCAGTCATACACAAGAAATAAAAAAAGCATCACAAAGCAACGGGTAATACAGATTGAACCAAGACGGCACGCAATCAGACAAAAAAGGTAATACAAATAATCAGCACACATAGGCAACAGTGGTGAATAAAATAGGAGAATAAAAAGGCATGGTATTGTCTGGCAAATAAATAAGTTGACAAATACATTTAATGCAAGTTTCGGTTTCTGCAGGGATCTAAATTTTGTCGCTCGAATAAGTTTAACAGCGAAGGTAATGTATAAGATAAAGATTGCTCATCATAGGAGGTTCTCGGGGTGGGTACGAACCGCAGTTCTTTATTACGGGTCTGACGAATGTTTGTATTATTTCGGAGTTTTGCAAGATAAATTTTATCAGTGCTAAATTTTACTAAACTTTTGTGGCACAACATCAACCTATAATTATAGAAACAAAACAAAGGAAGAATTTAATATTTAGAAAAAGTGGTTCTGTGGAGTACGTATAGTGGACATTACCTATGTAACGCCTAGCTCTTTTTTGTAGCAAATGTAGTTTTTGAAAGCTTGTCACACAAGTTGTGCCCCACAGCATGATGCAGTCCTGCATGATAAATACCACCAGAGGATTGTACAACATCATTTTACCTATGTCGGGAAAATGCGATGCAGTCGAGCAATGACACCAATGGCAAATGACAATGTCGATTGGAGGTGATCAACATGCTCATTCCAGGTAAGGTGCTTTCAAAAACGCACCCCAAAAATGTTAAAGGAATCGACTATTTCAAACTGTTCACTGCCCAGGCACAAATTCATATTAGTTGTCAACAACATTCCTCTAGGCGTGTACAAGAATACCTCTGTTTCATTAAGGTTGATTTTTAAGCAGTTTATCGTGGACCAGCGTTGTAAGTCAGACAGCGTCTTATTAGCGTTTATTTCTATATCTGTTTCCACGTTGCCTGTAAAAAAATAGTTGTGTCATCGGCATACGAAACGAATGTAGTCTTACCTGTGCAGCGTACAATGTCATTTATGAAAATTAATAATAAAGGTGCACCCAAAATACTTCCTTGCGGCACACCAGTGGTAACTGGCTTCCTTGAAGATATTGCGTTATTGGCATCTACGGCCGGTGACCTTTGAGACAAATAAGATGTCAAAGGCGAGTGAGCGGTTCCATGTACACCATACATTTTTAATTTGTTAAGGATGGAATGAATAATTAAATCAAAAGCCTTGTAAATCAATATATATGCCTAGTGCCATATGCTTACGGCTGAATGCGTCTAAAATTATTTCTTTTGGCTCATGAGGGCTGTTTCCGTAGAACGGTGCTTTCTAAAACCATGTTGAAAGTCTACAATCAAAAGGTGACGGTTAAAGAATGAGAGTAATCGCACATGCATTATTTTCTCAATGCCCTTTGAAAATACTGGGAATATTGATATAGGCCGATAAATATTAACCGCAGCTTTATCACTGCGCTTCAAGACGGGAACAACGCAGGTAATTTGCATTCTCTTAGGAAAGGTACCTGTTCTTAATATTATGTTATAAACTTGGGCGAGAATAGGGCTTATATTATCGAGCGCATGATTTGGGGGCCAGCCACATCATTGGGGCCAGCCAGAGAGCTTCCTCCTCCCTTCTGGCTATCATCTTTTACACCTCTATGAGGTTCATCTCTCCCTGCCTGGTTCCTATACCAGGCAGAACACTCCTGCTGAGGGCCTACAACAGGAGGTCGCAGATGTTTTCCAGGCCGAACCACCTGGTACGGTCCGGATCTTCACGGACGGCACCTTTCTGCCAGGACCCTGTCCGTTCGTGGCTGCAGCCTTCACTGCCCCATCTCTCCATGTGAGCAGACAGGCCAGGCTCCTATTTGTGGCGTCGTCCACAACCGCCGAGCTTGCCGCTATCCATTTGGCTACAGACATCGTCGGTGAGTACCCCGGAGTCATGGAGGCAGCCATCTACACCGACTCCTGGGAATCCCCAAGCTCTTCCAAAGGCCATTCAGAGGCCCCCTCATCATCCGCAACCTTTCTTGCCGGCTAGACGCAATCTGCTCAAGAGGCACCCGAATCCTGCTGACCTGGGTGCCAGCCCACGCCGTAGTTTAGGGCAACAAGGATGCAGACACACTGGCCAAGGCGGCACACACCCCTAAAATTCGTGTCTCCAAGGACTCGTGCCCCTCGGACATGGACAGGATCATAGCGGATAGGCACCTCCTGCTTGACCACCCAGGTCCCAGGGCGCCTAATGGTCATCCATCACGCCCGCTGCTACCTGTTGGCTTTGATGGCAAGCAGCGCAGCCTGCTCCTAAGACTCAGGGTGGGCTGCGCCAACACCGGCTCTCGCCTTTACCGCCTCGGCCTCACTGCCTCCCCTGGGTGCAGATTCTGCAAAGACCCAGCGGAGACAGCCCAGCACCTTCTGTGTGAGCGCCCTGCCTTCGTGCCCGCCAGGACCATCATGGAGGCGGGCTTCCGCAACTTGGGCCTCGCCAGCTCTTCAGTTGAACACCCCTTTTTCCCCGGTAGCCACCATCCTGCCAAGGTCTTCCGGCATCTAATCTCTTTCGTGGAAGCCACCAGCCTCTCTGGCTGCCTTTCGGCCTGAGACGGACATATGCCAACTGGCATTTACACAGCGGCTGCGCGTCAACCCTCTCCTATCAATCTTGCCCCATCCCCCATCTCCTTCTGTGACACGCTAGCAGTGGACGTGGTGGCTAGCCCTTCAGCAGACAGGCCCGTGTCTTCCCCTTTCAATCCTTCTATCATGCACTGAAGAAGGAGAAGCTCCCTAGTCGAAGGAGGTGGCTCCCTGGCCCTACGAGGCTGATGTCTAGCACCTCTCACTAATGTGGCCAGGGATCCTTGCCACCGGGTGTATCTGTTTCGTAAACGTCATCGTCGTTTCGGAGGATGCCATTGCTGTGACGCGCATCCTTTCATTTAATTATTCCTCTCACATCTCTGTTAACTCCCCTACTGTCTGCACGTGGCAAAGATTGTGGCTCAGCTTCAGCCAGTGGGCATGCCCATACACTTTACTTTTCATTCGTCCTTCTGTCGCAATAACAACATCTTTCTAGTCAGATGAGCGGTGAGTGAAGAAGCGAAATAGCTGCGCACGTACTCAGTACGACAGCAGTACAGGCTACGCGAAGCCACGTCGACGAATTCCGAAGTTGCAGCATAGTACAGGGTGGGTCAGCAGCGAGCCCAAGAAGCCAGGACGGTCTGGCGAGGCTCTTCTCCTCAAACGAGGCGTTGACCAAATTAAAGTGAACCTTTTTAATCCGTGCATCGCTATCGCGTACACACTAGGTTTAACAGGAGATAAATCCTCAGCAAATTTTTTTATTCCAGGTACGCTGTATTTTCCTGGGGCGTCTGGCAGCAGACTAAGAAACGACCTGCGGGTCACGCCATATGGTATAAGTTTTTCAGATGTCGATAATGGAGGGGGTGTGCAACAGGACGTATTTATATTGTTCTGCTTTCACAGTGCATTATTAAGGAGAATGGCTATAAAACGCGCTGAAGTGGCACATGTTTTATTGCTTCATCAAAGGCCACATTAGAAGTATAACGGGAGGCGAGGGCGTCAAGGTTGTCTGTAAGGGTATCAAGTGATTCGAGGGCGGGAAGGTTGGCTGTAAGGGTAAGAGGAAATATTTTTACTACAGGGCGTGCGCTCCGGGGAATCGGCGTTCGGGCGCCGACATGTTTAAGCCTTAACATAACGCCCTGTGCGCTAGGATGCGGTCTATAACCTACCAATTCAACAGGCCAGAGTCCCTCGCTCTCCATGTAGCGCAAGATTCTTGTCCGCACCACCTTTGCTATGAGCTTGCCCAAGCAAGACGTCAGAGAGGCGGGTCGCATGTTGCCTAGATCAAGACGTTTGCCTGGCTTAGGGACAAGTACCGAAAGGCAAGTAAGTGAAGAGAATATGGATAACAAGGAAGGCTTGCACGCTCCGGAAGAGAAGAATGGAAGATAAAACTTAGACGCAAGTACGTTTCTGAGCGAGAACCTGAGAGACAAAAGAAAGCTAGCCAAGAGCGAGCAGCAGAACTGCTGGTTAAGAAAACACTCAGAGAACCTTGCACCTCGGTCCAAAAGGCTCAACCTATATCGAAGGGATGGGCCAAAATAGATATCTGTCCTTAAAGTGGCATCGATAAAATCACTCAGGGATTCGGTCTCGCCGAGCTCGCAGATGTTATAGCAAACGCCGCAGGTCTGACAGACCAAGCAATGTGCGGGGACCAAATAACAGTCAATTACAAGAATCATACCATTTTGGTAACCACCAAAAGTGAAGAGAGAGCGAGAAAATATTACGCCATACAGGTTCTCAGGTATACGGGAGGAGAGGCTAAGGCGCTCTCGTACCTGGCCACTTCGAAGACCTTCGCCCGAGGCGTTATTCGCTATATCCCCTTCGGCATAGCGTATTCTGAAGTGCTCAGAATACTAAACTGCTCAGGTAACCCGACTTTTGCATAAAACTAGGCTTGGAGAAAAATCTGGAACAATTCTTTTGATCTTTGTAGAGTGCCGTGGACTGTAATCTTCAAGTCAACTCCGCTGAAGTGCCGACTCTTTAAGAAAAATTATCAAGTGTGCACAACCTGCGCACGTTTCGGACATAGGGCGGATGTGTGCACGAACCCGGACACGCGCAAATGCAGGAGATGTGGCATGGTTAATCCTCTGAGCGATCAAAAATGCACTCCTAGGTGCGCACTGTGCCTGCGACAACGTCAACTGAGGGAAAAGAATTGCCACAAAAATCTACAGGACTCGGTACCTTTTGCGGCGCAAGGAATGGGAGAAGCTACGAGAACAAAATAGCCTACCCAAAGCAGGACATATCCACCTACATAATAGGTTTGAAAGCCTGAGAGCAGCGAGGGTAGGATTCCAGTCACGCTCGGGAAGCAGATCGCAATCGGACGCTAGAGGAAACACGGTCGTAAATATCGCTATCCTGGGGAAGACTGATACCAACTCTCAAGACAAGCCGAAGCTCAAGCCTAGGCTACACAATACTCCTTCAAAGACGAACGTTGGGCAAGGCGCAGCGAGAAGAGAGCCGGACGACCCCTGGGGAGTGAAGAATGCAGCATAGCAAGCTGGCATGACGGTAAGCTCTCCCAGGTGGCGGGGAAAAGCCTAGAGGAAAAATTAGATCAATTAACCAGGGAAAATTATACTCTACCTATGAGACTGGAAAAGATTGAAAAGGAGAATGCAGAGCTAAGGCTACGGGGTTAAGCATTTAGAAGAGCTAATTCTGAGACACCTCTTCTGTCCGCAAGAGAGGAAGAGGAGAGCAGAGAGCAAGGCCCTCCTACTAAGAGGAGGGCTATAACGATAAGCTCAGCAGACTCGGACATGCACGGGGCAGACATTTGGGCCCTGAAAGAATCGGTAGATAATAATTGAGAGTGGCAAGAAAACTTGCAAACGAAAATACTAAGTATTGATGGAAGTATAGGCTGGCTCGTGCGCACGCTTCACGAAGAGGGGTCATTGTGGCAGCTAGGGGTAGGCACACTGGCGAACAGAAATAAGAGCGGGAAAACTGCCAGCTGCGTCGTCTGGCAGTGGAAATGTGTGGGATACCCGGGCAATAGGGGGGTCTTGCAACAAATTCTTACTTCACATGCAGTTCCCCCATTATTGATTGCTCTCCAGGAGACCAACGCGAAAAAGGCTGGTCTCAAAGGCTACAGATGCTTCCAGAGTTCCAAAGGGGCGAAAGCCAGAGTTGCCACTCTGGTCGAGCTCAATACTGTTGTCACGCAACATCCTATGTTGGGGAGTTAGAGGCGGTTCTAACTGAAATTTACTCCGACAACCAGGAAAATGCGAACCTTTTTGTACTTAACATCCATAGCTCTCCTAGGTAGAGGGAGGCATCCTTCACCCCCTCTTCAAGAAGGCACTTAGAATGGCGGGAAATAACAAGTTCCTCATATGCGAGGATTTGAATGCAAGGCATCCGGAATGGGGCTAAAGCACTCACTGCACCAGAGGAAAAAGACTCCTAGAGGCCATCCTAATCAATGGGATGTCTATTTTAACCGACCCGCCGGCTCCCACTAGATGTGGGAACAGCACCAATAAAGACGCATCAACAGATCTCACTCTGGCACATGGATGTGGCAATGTGGAATGAAGTAACACTCGAAAGAACTTCGGGAGTGATAATTATGTGCTGGAGATCACCGTTGTGTTCAACCGAAGGGCTCCCAAAATCAGCACCAAAATCACTGACTGGGATAAATTCCGAGACATTACACAATCCCTGGATATTCAAGCTTGGCCTACTCTCAAGGCATGGGAGAGGGCACTTAACAAAGACCTAACGGAAGCAACAGATACTATTCGAGGCACCCTAGTGGTGCCCCAACTGGAAAGTCAACTAGCCAATCTCCTGAGAAAGAAAGGGGATCGGGAAAGGAAACTGAAAAGCGAACGATGGAATCGCAATATTAGGAGAGAAATTGCGAGACTGGCCAAAATCATACAAAAGCATGCCGCTGATCTGTGCGAAAGGAACTGGATGGAGATGTGTGATGAACTTGAATCTAATATGAGGCTATTTAAATCCTCGGCCATTCTCAGATATAATATTAACACAACCAAATCCAAGAGGGACACCAGGCTAAACCAAACCAAAAAAAAGCATAAATTTAAAGTGAGTAATGAGGACCTGCTAGATAAGATTCTTAAAACCTATGTTTTTCAAGACCCAGGCTCTCCACTACAGAAGGCGGAGAAAATAGAAGCATTGATTCTTCGTTCGAGGTTGCAGAGGTGTGGGCAGTGTTACAGGACCTGAAAAAGAAATCGGCTTCAGGTCCTGACGGCGTCACCACAACTCTGAAGAACATGGATGATAATCCAATCTCTTTTTTAACTGAGATATTAAACAATATTTGGGACGGGGAGGACTTGCCGGAGGAATGGAGTCTCTAAATTAGTACTTATCCCTAAGCCAGGCAAAAGTCTTGATCTAGGCAACATGCGACCCATCTCTCTCACGTCTTGCTTGGGCAAGCTCATCGAAAAGGTTGTGCAGACAAGAGTCTCGCGCTGCGTGGAGAGTGAGGGACTCTGGCCTGTTGAATTGGTGGGTTATATACCGCGTCTTAGCGCATAGGACGTTATGTTAAGGCTTAAACATGATATACTTGACGATCCCGACCGTAATAAAGGGAGCAGGGAAATCTTGGGGCTGGATCTTACAAAAGCCTCAGACAATGTGGAACACCGAGCAGGCCTTGAAAGCACCAGTGAGGCCGAAGTAGGCATCAAGTGCTTTAACTATTTCAAAAAATTCTTAAGCAATCGAAAGACCACTATAAGCTTTGTAGGGCTCTCCGCAAAGCATATTGAGCTCGTCAATAAGGGGACTCCTCAAGGTTTAGCCCTATTTCCAATGATCTTCAATTTTGCCATGAGAGGACTGTACCAAAGGCTAAATAAAATTGAGGGCTTAAAGCACAGCATTTATGCCGATGATATAACCTTTTGTTCAACAGGGGGAACGAACGCTAACAACTCATACCGGCTGCATGGAGTGGCAGAGGTAGTTGAAAACTATGCTCTCGAGAGAGGGCTTTTTTGCTCCCCTCAAAAGCCTGAGTTCTTCTCGCTTAATACCAGACCCGATGAGGAAAGAGACTCCCTTCTCCCACCTATACGGCCCGATAGACGTTGTTGTTGGGGGCAGGGTAGTACCTAGGGTTGCCACTATAAGAGTCCTAGGTCACTTTCTCCAGACGAACGGTTGTAACACAACCACTATCAAGAACTTTAGCACCTGTGTCGCTCAAATTATAGGTATCTTTAGGCGGATCTCTCTACGAAACAAAGGCCTGTGATAGCACTGCCTCCTGAGGTCAGTACAAGGATTCATAGAGATTAGGATTGCATACGCGACTCCATTTCTGAATCTTAGTCAGAAAGAGGAGAACATGGACAAGTTAATACAAAATTCATACAAAAGAGCCCTCGGCATCCCACCTAACTCATCAACGAAGAAACTGTTTTGTATGGGAGTTCACAATAAATGTGCGGTGATCACAAGGGCAGTAAGAAAAGAGCAAATTTGGAGTCTTAGCTCCTCAATAGCAGGGAGGCAGATCCTCAATGACGTAGGGAAGAGCGAGAGGAAACCCCCGTATACTTCAGAGATAATCATCTTAGAAATACGGAAGCATCTCAAAATTGCCAATATACCTAAGAACATGCAGCCGGAGGATGATAAAGAAAGGAGAAGACATAGAGCTCGAACAATAATGAACAACCTTGCCCGGGACCCAACGGGTAACAGCCTTCTGCGATGCAGCCTGTGGGTCCGATGGCGCCTACGTCATTGCCGCCGTTGATGGGAATGGTAGCACATACCATTAATGGTGATGCCTACTGTTGCCAAGATTCTTACATTGACACAAATTTGTTTCACAAGTGCAGGGCATGCTTTGCTCTCATGTAGAGTTTGTGCATTTAGAGTGTATAGTTTCTACATGGTCTCTTAGTTGGTGACTGACACAGTGGCCTCATTGGCTGACTTTTATATTATTAAGAAGGTTAGAATTTGTTTTTCTCACTGCTGATGAGCTTTACAGAAGCTTATGATGCCTTCAAAGATCGTCTTTTTATTGCTTTAGTTAGGATACTGAGGCTCAAATGAGTAAGCATCTGAGGCCAAAATACCAGTATAACTTCGTGCCGTTTGTCAGCTTTCTTTATGATGTGCATAACTGTTCAAGTAGGAAATAATTTCAGATCCTAATGGTCCTTCATTTGCTTTTGCTTTTCACCCTTTATGCCAGATGTCAGATTTTGGAGGATAGTTTGTCACATCCTCCATCATTGAAGTAGGTAGCACAATGTACCAGCCGTGACAATTGGTCATTATAACTAAGCACCCCACCCTCCCTTTATGAGCACACCAAAGCTGAGATCTGATGGCAACTTTGATGAGTATTGACACCTGAAGTTGTCTTGTTACAAGCATAATGTTACAGGCCACTTTAGAATTTTCTTATGCTAATGGGTTCAAATCATGTTTTTGCTTCCTGTCAAACTCGCTCAACGGCACTTTCATCGTGAAAATTAGTATAACACTTGGAAAAGGCAGCGAGGTCCTTCAATGAATGTGAGTGGTGCACACTGGAATACTGCTCCTGCAGCAAATCATGTGGGTCATATTGGAGGTTGTGTTAAAAAGTAACGAAGCATAGATATGAAAATGATGATACACAGTTATTACCAATTTGTGGCCCTTGATCAATTTCTGTCTTTTAAAGACACTGTACTAAAAAGAAACTGAAGTGCACTGGAGCCGCTGGAAACCTTTTGTATGAAGAAAAGGCATAGTGACTGTGCTCATGACAATTTGACAATTGTGCAAAATTTCAAAATGACCATTTTACTACTTCTTTAGGAACACGTACTCTCTAGTGTCACATAAGGTGTAATGACAGAACTTGTCTCTAATTTTTCCTTGCACTTCAGTTTTGTTTCTATTTATATCTTGTATTTCTTAGCATGAACACCACAAGCCATGCACTCCTGTATTACTTTGTATAAGGAAACAGTGGCCAGTCAAGTCTCTCTGCATGTGGGCCCCTCGTTGAACACTATTTTAAGGCACTAAGTTGTTTGCCTTGGACAATATCGATAGCTCATATGCTTCTAGCTGAAATAATAGGTAATGTTTCATTCTATTTTGACTACAAGATTGCTAACTAGGCAGCATGTTGAGGACACATTAGATTTACTGCAGATCAACCGGCATTAGTGCCTTGCTTGACAAGGGCACGGGCAACAACTGAAATTATAAAATTGCTCTTACCAGTCACTGCGAAGCCGCCGCGGTGGCTGAGTGGTTATGGCACTCGGCTGCTGGCCCGAAAGACGCGAATTCAATCCCGGCCGCGGCGGTCAAATTTCGATGAAGGCGAGAAATTCTTGGGGCCCGTGTACTGTGCGGTGTCAGTGCACTCTAAAGAACACGAGGTGGTCGAAACTTCTGGAGCCCTTCATTACAGTGTCTCTCATAGCCTGAGTCGCTTTGGTACGTTAAACCCATATAAACCTAACCATAAACCAAACTAGTCACTGCGTGTTGATTTAAACACTGGCAGTGCTCCTACTACTTTTATTTTCAGTATTTGCTACCACACATACTAATCTGCGATTTTCAAGGATGAAGTCAATTTTTTTTCAGTAATTGTGAAGTTAAAGTTGCGTGTTCTAAAATTCGAAGCAAGAAGTTGTTTTTTGTACTTCACAGTGCTATCAGAACTCACCACTATTGCATGACACCATAAACGTCAAGGTGCAAGTCTTGTGTTGGTATTGGTAATAAACGAAATAATTTCTTACTTTCTTGCTTCAACAGGCGTTGAAGCATACTGCTGTTGTTGCTGTGAAGCGTACAAATACAATTATTATCATATTCCTGGCTGCAAATACGGCTAAGAATTTTTATATGCGTGTTCTTTTTCCTTTAGGTGTATCTGAAATAAAGGTCGATAAGGCAATGTATGACACCATGAAGGGAATCCCAAAGGATGCAGCATTTCACAAGAAAACTGCCATTCCCACCTGGTCAACAGAAGCAGTTGTACTATGCAGTTCCAGTGGCAAGTGCTCAGGAGGTGACAGTGGAAGGCAAGGAAAATGTTTTCCACAAGGCTATGCATAGAGGGCTGGGATAGTTGGTTCTGGGAAGAATTATGAGACATCATTCCAGCGCACAAAAAATATGTTTGGTGTCCGTGGTGTCTATCCTCTTCGTTCGTGTGTTTTGTGCGCTGGAGTGGGAAGAATGGATGCACTGAGAGGTAATTTTTAGCTGTAGGTGGATTTATCTCAGGGGTATATACTCACTCCATCAGTGTATGTGAGAATTACGACTCAGGTTTGTTAGTGGTTTATAATATGAAAGCGCCAGACAAAGGATAATGCCAAACGTACAAGACGTGATCAAATAATTGTAGATGTTGTCTTCATGTGAAAGTTTATTTACAGGAGGTTAATTGATGGGTTCAGTTAGCTCGTGTGAGGATAAAATCAGCTTAAAAGCCTAGGCTGTATGTGCAGTGTGGGAGTGCATAATCAGTGAAATTACTCATAATGAACAACTTTTATTGAATATGTACTTCTCATGCCATGGAAACAGAAGACGGACGGTATTTAGCAGTCATTTGCCCTGAAGCTTGGATTTTAGGTACTGAGGCAAAAGTGATGCTGATTCTGTATAGTCATTCGTGGGTGCCGCCACATTTGCCATTGTCT
Source organism: Amblyomma americanum (assembly GCA_030143305.2). NCBI lineage: Eukaryota > Metazoa > Arthropoda > Arachnida > Ixodida > Ixodidae > Amblyomma > Amblyomma americanum. The sequence goes on from JARKHS020008375.1 coordinate 92,246, forward strand.
ATGAATCCTCTGGTTGCCTCTACTTAACAACGAAAATTTGTATGTTATAACTTGTAGCAATCACTGAAAGCATTTTGCATGAAAATAAGCTTGAATTGAATGCTAGCTGGCCTATTGTTTAACTGTCAGATGCCATGATGGAAGGTACTGTTAGAGTCTATCATGTAGCCCATATTGAGCCCCTGTTTGCCCTTACCTTCCCTCCTCTCTTGTCTAGCTGTTATGCATACAGTTTTACAAGTCACGTTCTAACTTCGGCTACTTCAGTTTACATGTAAAAAGATTTTGGCTACTTTTTACTCAAGCATAGGTGTGCTTGAGCACTCTTTCGCTAACTTTGCTGCATGCTTTGTAAAAATAGTTTGTAGCATTGAACATGACAAAGCATATCTTAGCCACTTTTTTCACACTTAGCAGGGACGGCCCAGTGGCGCCTGTAGAGATGGCTCGAAGCGGTTGCAATATTTTGTTGCCTACATGTTGGGAGGAATCATGCGACTTGTCAGTTACATATATGTGTGGCAGTAAACATTGCCACTTTGGAAAAGGCGCCGGTCTGCCATACAATGTCAGTGAAGCTTAGCGAACCCCACTTGGTCTAAACTAATTTGGATCCCAGCACTACAGTGTCCTCAAGCCAATATAGTTTTCTGCCATGCTGTGAGAAGCGGCTCTTGCAAGTGATCTGCCTGCTTAGAACCAGTCAACATGTTAAGCTTATTCACTTAACTCATAATCAACTCGGACATTTTTTATAACTTTAACCCTAACGACTGGATGCACCAAAAGAAGTGCATCTCACTGGAAGACAAGGCGTGCTAGGCACTATAGTGGGCAATGCACAGTACGCAGACTCTAGTGTGGGTTTTGTATGTGTGCAAGTGTCTGCAGGTACTCTGCAGTCAACTGCACCAGAGGCTCAGGGTGTGTATAGCAAGCTATACCTAAACAAAACTCATGTGCGCTCAGGCAGCTTTGGTTTTAATACACTGAGCAGGAAAAATAATCTGGCAGCTTTTTTGCACATCTGTTGGGGTTTTACCAGTGCCAGAGTTCATCGCATCTTTTTTAAGGTTTCCTTTCGAATCATTAACATTCCACCCTTGTCATTTTTTATGTAGCATTCAGCTGAAAATAAATTTCAGCAGTCGGCTTTTTATGCTTTGCTGCCACTTTTCTGGAAGAAATGAAGAGGAATGGTACTCTAAATAGATGCAGCCAGCCGTGCAGTGCTTTAATGTTCTGCACCCTGTGCGCACAAAAAGTCTCAATACATGGATTTTGTCACCCTGAAATATACTCGCATCATATATTTTTGTCGAACTACATCTTATCTTCTTTTTCTGCCCATATTTATGGGCATCTTGTAATCATTTCTGTAATTCCTTAATTTCTCTCATTTTTTGTTTTCTGCAGCAGTCGAATTTCCATATCAATTTATTTCTCTAGGCTACCAAGTATTAGTATCTGTGAGCCTGGTAATGAATCAAGTTACCGGAGATGCTAGAGTGCTGTTGGTTGTCTCAGAAAGCCTGACTGTGTTAGAAGGACTGTCATGCTCAATATCAGCAGCAATGCCAAAATATGATAGGAGTTCAGATTATGATGCAGGCGTACCCAACTGTGTTGTAAATATATGCAGTTAGATATGAATACAAAAAAAACACAACGCAATAATTCACATTTTCTTTCACACAGCATGATGATGAACAGGGGCAAGGGAGGAGGCACCTCAAAGTGTTTTTAGGTGTCTTCCCTCTTGTCCGTGTGCATCGTTGTACTGTGTGAATGAAAGTGTGAAATACTTGCTCATCAAGACACTGATTTCAAGCAAATTACTGCAAGTGGGGTGCTATATGTGAATAGTATTGATTTAATATAAAGCAGAAGACAGTTGATTTACTGCAGAGGCATTGCAAGTCGTATTGAATGTGTACTGTATGTTTGCACCACTGAGCTAAATTTAATAACAGTATTTGCTGGTTGTCTTTGCATTGTGATGATTATAGTGCATTTCACACAAATTCGTGATTTTGTTCTGTTGTTCTTCACGCATTGTGGCAACACAGCTGGAGTCAAGCTGCTATCAGGGAAGTTCAACCTATTCGACTTTGTCAGAAAAGATGCACGCTGTGATGCTAGGGGCCTCCTTGTAGACTATACTGCCAATTTTGTCTACCAATGAAGCTAAGGATGCTTTTGTGCAAATGTGAGCATTTTTTCTTTGTTTACGATACATGCTTGCTCTTCGTCTTCGGCAAGAACAAAAATTATGTGGTTATGTGCATGCTCCAGTGTACAATCATGCAAAAAATTATGACGCGGCGAGTGTGTGCCACACTATGCCTAACTGCGTGCAGGTTGCCATCTGATGACATGCTCGTGCCATCAAGGCCGGCGCAGTGAGATTGATGGATGTTAGTGCACCTGACTCGACATCAAGAGTGCTTGCCGTTTTACACCATTTGGCATGAATTCGCTGGGATCTCTTAATTTTTCTCATGATAGTATGTCCAAACTCACAGCATCTCAATCAAGACATTCTATGGTATACAAACCACACCAAATCGAATGGTACATCGACCACACCAGGAAACACCAAACGAAACCACACCAGAGCCGGTATCAGAGAACCGGGTCACAGCACAGAAAACCAGACCAGAACATACTAAAGCACACAACACTATGCCACATCAGGACCCGTGTCTGAAAATCCTGGTCTGGTCGGAACACCAGACACGGTCACACCAGAACCCGTGTCTAAAAACGACAGTTTCGTGTGAACACCAGAAACGGGCTGGTGTTTTTTTTGACTGGGCATATGATATTTCTTTCATTTGTGCCTATGAACTACTGGTAACGTATTGATTCCTTTTAATATAATTTTGATGCATAGTGTTTTGTGAAGCTGTAGTTTAATTTGAGCCCTCTACATATGGTGAGTCCACTTCAGATTAAGTTGGGACTTCGAAATTGCCTCATGTTGCATTTAGATTTGTAGACCTGAAAGCTTCATTTTGTACAAGCGTATTTGAAAGAGGATTTGCTGCATATAATACCTAGCCTACTACAATAAAGTAGCACAAGCATTAGCCTTGCTGTTCATAGTGGCAGCTGACGGTTATGTTCTTACATCACTCATTTAGATCCAGACTACAATTTTGGCATGGTTCAAGGTGGCCATAAAGTAATGGCTTCACTTTTTCCCCCCTTATCTTATTCTTTGGGAAGCGTATGCCATTGAGTCGCGCATAAAAGGAAGTTAATATGATGATGCAAAGATGGGCGTTTAGAAGCCAACAGAGAATTCTGTTATCATTAAGCTGAGTCACACCACTGTGATCATAGGTCTCTTTGAGTCCTCTGTATTATCCTGTTCTACATCCTTCTGATTTTTTGTTGACTTGCACATGGTTCCTCGAAGAGGGAGTTTTATGAATGGTTCAATGTACGGTTTTCATGGCATAGTTCACTTTGTATAATCTGCATAATCTATTTCAGATAAAAAAGCTAGCACTCATTGGGAGTGAGCCAGCTGATGAGGCTACAAAACCTATTATGAAGACTAGTGAAGACTCCTGTGGCCCTTATGTACACATTGAAGGGACGGGGCGCAAAAGAAGCATTTAAGAACCTACGGCTGTACAGCGCAATGTTTGGTGAGTACATGTGAATCTTTTGAAGGTTATAGACACTTTGTGAACACACCATCTAATTGCAGGAAAAAGCTACTTTCAATCTACCTGGTGTGGTTTTCAGCACTTCCGTTATAAATTACTGAGTAGCCATCCAAATTTAAAGTACTATAGGTACCAAATTTTTGCTTGTGCGTTTTCTTTTTTCAAATCATGCGTTAGACATTCTATACATGTAAGACCAATAAATAATTTATTATTTAATTTCATAGTGGTGGTTCAAAAGTGCAAACACACGCGGACCAAGAGACGAGACACACACGCCAGCACTGATCTTACAACTGATTTTTTATTAGGGAGAAACACGTCATATATATATACACACGGAAAAACAGTGCACATGTGCGATGTCAACAAGACTCATAATGCTAGTAAAAGGTAAAAACCGCTTTAAAAGCATGTGTGTATCTGCAGAACCACTACCCACTATGTAGCATATTGATTTCTCGAAGCGATATAGTAACAGATGGCGTACTCACGCACCCATTATTTTTCTAATAATATGAAACGCCTCAGCTACTTCTCTAGTGCGCTGGCAAGAATGAGCGAACAAGCCATCAGTATCGTCAAAAAATGGCTCACATTTGCACTTGGAACAATGCTTACCTAGGTTAGTTTCTTTCTTAAAGAATTAGCGTGCTCCATGAGCTGCACGTTAACGCAGTGGCCAATCTGACCTATGTAGGTAAGGCCACAGCACAGGGATTTGATACACTACGCCAGTCTTACAGGGAACATATCTATTTTCATGATTTATGTTGTAAGCATTTCTTCTGCGCCCTTCATGCTTTCTTTGAACTGAACCCCCCCCACTCTTTCTAGCTTGTTAGATGCAGGGTACAGAACATTTACCCTATGCTTGCTCCGCACTCTTTTTAATCCGGTGCGACAGCGTGTGGACATATTGCATAACCACTACCTTTCTTCTCCCTTATTCGAACCCTTTTCCAGCCCCCACGTACTTGCAGACGATTTCAGCTCATGGAGGACTGTCTGCATTCGAAACGAGAACTGAGTACCGGAAACCAGCTTCCCTACATCTGTCTATTTGAGCTAAGAGACTGGGCATCATTTTATGATAAGATTTCTTTACTGCCATGCCTAAGCATCCCGTAACGATGCCACTTTTTACAAGCTTTGAATGGAAGGGCCTGAAATTTAAAGGGGCTTTTCACTTCTAGGGGAATACTGCCAACAGACATGGTTGGGTTCGAAAGAGAATTTTAAATCAAGGAATTGCAAGACTCTTTCTTGAGGGACTTCATGTGTGAACCTCAGCCCCGACCAATTACGTGCAAAAGTATAAACACTTGACACAAATTTGGGATTCACTGACCTAACCAGCACCAGGTAATCGTCCACATAACAGAAAATGCGTATGCAATAACCGGCTAGATCAGTCTCAGCTTTCATATCAACCCGGCTTAGATAAATGTTACTGAGAATGGGAGCTACCTTGGCACCTATGCACACACCCGATTTTTGCATATAAAGACGACCATCCCACTCAACAAGCGTGTTACTCGGGCAGTAAGATAACAGTTCCAAAAAGGAACCTGTTGTGATTCCACACTCATTTTGGAGCACGCATTCATTGTTGTCCTCCGTAATTATTGCTAAACATACTGGGTTAGTCCAAAGTGGGGAACAGAATAAAACAAAGCAACCACATCTATGCTTAAACCATCACATAGTGCCTTGCTCTCATTTCGGTGGAAATCAGCTACAGCCTCATAATTAGGTACGAGAAACGGATCCTATACGCGAAGTGACGACAAATTTTGCAAAGATAGGTAGACACAACCAACTGCCAAGAATTATGCTCAGAGACGATTGCGCGGAAAGGAACGTTAGGCTTGTGCGTCTTAACACTAAAGAAAATTTCTAGCACCGATGTTCAGAGAAGGCGATGACTTTACTTCGGAACTTTTAGGTATGAAGGTATAGCAAAGAAAGTGAAAGAAGCTGAACAATCGGTGCTAGAAATTTTCTTTAGTGCTAAGATGCACAAGCCTAAAGTTCCTTTCCGGGCAAGCGTATCTGAACTAAAGCTGCTGTTTGGGCTTGTTGGGCAGTGAACATGGTAAAAGAATGCAGCGCGAAAAAAACAAGGACGAACAGAACTGGACAGGACAGGGCGCTTACTACCAACACATTTATTCAGAAAGATGAGCAGCTTATATAACGCAGTCCAACACCCACGTGACCAAGAAAATAGCAAACGCGTTCAACTATCTAATACAAAAAACAAAATGAAGTACACAATATCAAAGTGATACATATCTAGGTAACGCAAAGTCAGCCAACAACCGATAAAACCGGGAGGATCACGACGATCCGCAAGGTGCACGCATGGAAAATGATCAGTCAGCGACCTTTGCCGCCAATGCAGCACGAGGCAAAACGAAAACGGAAATAACAATATAGTCACCGAACACTAAGTAAAAGTCGAAGCAAAAGCATGGTCGGGGCCAAACGCATAACAAAACAATACAAAACGCAACGCAAAAGCTGAGTCAACCGTTCACAGTCAAACTGAGTCAAAAAAAGTTGAAAGTTCTCTAGAACAAGAATTAAAAGCAGACGTGATTAAAAAAACGTGTTTATAGTGGGCCTAGAAAACTGGACTCCTTGTCTGTAAGTAAAATTGAAGGCGTGCTGACGCACTTGTCTCCAGCTTTGGCTGGAGACAAGTGTATCTGGAGGACAAGCGTATCTGAGCACAATTCTTGGCAGTTGCTTGTGTCTACCTATCTTCGCAAACATTTGTCGTCACTTCGCGTAAAGGATTCGTTTCTCGTACCTGATTTTGAGGCAGTAGCGGATTTCCACTGAAATGAGAGCCGGGCACTATTTGATGGTTTTAGCGTAGATGTGGTTGATTTTTTTTTATTCTCTTCCACACTTTGAACTAATCCAGTATGTTCAGCATTGTATTACGGATGAGAGCAATGAATGGGTATTCCAAAATGAGTGTGGAATTACAACAGTATCCTTTCTTTAACTGTTATCTTAGTACCTGAGTAACACGTTTGTTGAGTGGGATGGTCGTCTTTATATGCAAAAATCCGGTGTGTGCATAGGTGCCAAGGTAGTTTCCATTCTCAGTAACATTTATCTAAGCAGAGTTCATATGAAAGCTGAGACTGATCTAGCCGGTTATCGCATATGCATTTTCTGTTATGTGGATGATTACCTGGTGATGGCTAGGTCCGTGAATCCCGAATTTGTGCCAAATGTTCATACTTGGTCGGGGCTGAGGTTCACACATGAAGTCCCTCAAGAAAGAGTCTTGCAATTCTTTGATTTAAAATTCTCTTTCGAACCCAACCATGTCTGTCGGCAGTATTCTCCTAGAAGTGAAAAGCTCCTTTTGAATTACAGCCCCTTTCATTCAAAGCTTGTAAAAAGTGGCATCGTTACGGGATGCTTAGGCATGGCAGTAAAGAAATCTTGTCATAAAATGATGCCCAATCTCTTAGTCCAAATAAACAGATGTAGGGAAGCTGGTTTCCGGGACTCAGTTCTCATTTCGAGTGCAGACAAAGTCCTCCATGAGCTGAAATCGTCTGCAAGTACCTCGATGCTGGAAAAGGGTTAGAAGAAGGGAGAAGAAAGGTAGTGGTTATGCAATATGTCCACACGCTGTCGCACCGGATTAAAA